>ML803894.1:6906-23853 GCA_009831015.1 Picea engelmannii
ACCATTGTACCAATGGATCATTATTACATCCGAAGATGATGTCATCTACATAGACCAATACGATGAGAAAATTATTATCCTTTGTTTTAATATATAGATTGTTGTCAGTTGTTCCTCTCTTGAACCCTTTGTCTTTGAGATACGTATCCAATCTATGATACCAGGCTCGAGGGGCTTCTTTTAACCCATATAAATCTTTCTTCAGCTTGCTTACTAAGTCAGGGTTATTAGATAGTTTGAAACCCTCTAGTTGTTCCATATAGACTTCTTCACTTAAATCTCCATTTAAAAAAGTTGACTTGACATCCATTTGATAGACTTTAAACCTTTTATGACAAGCATAGGCAAGAAACATTCTGATAGTTTCTAATCTAGCTACGGACGCAAATGTTTCATCAAAATCCAGTCCTTCTATCTGAGCATATCCTTTACAGACTAATCTTTATTTGATCTTGACAACTTGTCCTTGCTCATTCAACTTATTCTTAAAGATCCATTTGGAGCCAATGACATTTATATTTTGAGGTCTATGAACCATCTCCCACGTATTGTTTTTCTCAATCTGATCAAGTTCATCTTTCATTGCTTTAACCCAGTGGTCATCTTTGTTGGATTCATTAAAATTCTTGGGTTCCATCATGGATATGAAGGCTATATGAGATTGTTCGGTGTTTTTTATTATCTTTCTCCTGGTTTGTACACCTTTGTCTTTTTCTCCAATTATCTGACTTGCAAGATGATTGTTTTGAATGATTCTGGAGGAGGAATTTGAAGTTGACTGTTGATTTAAGTCTGACTGAGTGTCTGAGTCTTCATATGATTCAGAGTCTTCGTTTTCTGATTCTTAGACCTGTTCATCTTCATCTTTAGTTGTGTCTTTTGTAGAAGACTCATTACTGTACATCTCTCTTGCTGGGATTCCTTCATCAACTTTTACATCAATACAGTCAACCATTTTATGCAGCCTCTTATTATAGCATCTATATCCTTTACTATTTGTAGCATACCCTAATAAGATACCTTCATCAGCCCTGTCATCATATTTTCTGAGGTTCTCGTCATTATTCTTTATGTAGCATTTACTCCCAAAGACTTTGAAGTGTTTAATTGAAGCAGGTCTCCCAAACAACAGTTCATAAGGTGTCTTGTCACTTTGTGGTCTGAGGTGAGATTTGTTAAGAACATGGACTGCTATGTGTATTTCTTCTACCCAGTAGGTTTGGCCAATGTTCTTCTCATTCATCATCGACCTAGCCATTTCTTGCACTGTTCTATTTTTCCTCTCAACAACTCCATTTTGTTGTGGAGTTCTTCGGATTGTGTATTCTCTCTTGATCCCATGATCATCGCAAAATTCCTTGAAGTCTCTTGACATAAAATCTCCTCCTCGGTCTGATCTTACTGCCTTTAACCTCTTGCCTATTTGAGTCTTAGTTAAAGCCTTAAATATTTTAAACTTCTCAAATGCTTTAGCCTTTTCCTTGAGAAAGGTAACCCAAGTAAGTCTGGAGTAATCATCGATAATCAGCATGAAGTAGTTTTCTTTCCCCGTTCCTTCCTATCTTGATGGTCCACATAAATCCATATGAACTAGTTGAAGTGGTTTCTCTGTTGAAGTAAAGCTCTTGGACTTAAACTGTGTCATGTTTTTCTTCCCTACTTGACAGGGTTTACACATTGAATCTTGGGGCTTTGATATTCTTGGAAGATCTTTTACTGCCTCGATTTTTTTGAGTTTTCTTAAGTGGTCAAAGTTTAGATGTCCAAGTCTCCTATGCCATAACCATCTTTCATCATTTCTACTTAGATGACATTCTTCTCTATTTTATTTTAGCACATATACATTATTTTCTGTCCTTATGCCTTTGGCCACCACTTGTCCTGAGGTTACAAATTTTATCTTGCAGTCCTTGGATGTGAACACCACTTCACATCCTCTTTCACACATTTGAATTACACTGAGAAGATTATGTTTCAGCCCATATACAAGTAGAACATCTTGGGCATTCCCTTTTCCATTACTTAAGCTCACCATCCCTTTTCCCTTTATTTTACCTGGAGCATCATTTCCAAAAGTTACGTTTCCTGATTTGCTTTCTCTTAGGATAGAAACTTACCTTTGTCTCCCATCATATGTTTGGAGCATCCACTGTCTATATACCAAGGGTTCATTTTTCTTTGAGCTGACAACACTAATCCACACTTGTCACTTTCTTTCTTCTTCCAAAACTTGACATTTTCAGCAGGGGAATTCAAATATGGTTCATAGTTACTTAATCGACAGTTAACAGATTTATGTCCATAGTTATGACAGATGTAGCATTCAATCCCATTGTTCAATAGGTCAAAATTATTGTTGCAGCGTTGTCTACTCATTGACTGTTGATTATTTCTTGACCTCCCTAGTTGCATGTCCCTAGACTTAATTTGGCAATTTTCAATCTGTGAAGGTTTGTTATTTGGCTGCATCATTCTCTGTTGTGGCAAGTATTTATTCCTTTGAAATCTTAATTGCTCATGTATAATTCTTAAGGAACAATTTACAGCTTTGTGACCAAAGTTAGAACAGTAGAAACAATAGCCATAGAAAAAAAAATTGTACCTGAGAAATGGTTGTCTTCTTTGAGCAAATCGATTTCTTCCATGTTGATGACGTCTTTTAGCAAGGAGCACACTATTTCTTTGTTCTACATGTTCAGTCCTAGCACATTTTTCTTTACTCGTCCTGGGTAGTTGATTGTCTTCCTTTGTTTCTGCAGGTTTGTTCTTGTCATTGGTTGTACATTTGACAAACTTGATGGGTTCTTCATTTCTTAGCTTGCCACTACTTGATCCCTCTTCATAACCCAAACTAGTTTTTAGCTTTGGATTCCTTTGTTGATTCAGAATGGTGGCTAATCCTTATGAAGCTTTTATACTTGACAGATTCTGATTATACAAGGCTTGAAACTTCTCCATATCTTTCCTAGTTTTCACTACTTCTTGTTCTAATGCTTCACATCTTGCCTTCTTTTCTGATAATTGTAGTTTCAAAATGTCTTCGATTTTATTTGCCTCTTCTAATTCTACTTTTAGTAGGACAAGGTATTCATCAGGTTCTTTATTGTCTTTCTCGAATTGTATCAGCAATTGTCTTTGTTTTCTGTTCTTGATTCTTAGTCTGTCAATATCTTCCAGTGCAATGATTAGTTCTCCTTCCATGTCAACCACAACTTCTTCTTCATTAAAATCACTCCCTGCGCTATTATTATCATAATCCTCTTTGGCCATAAGTATGAAGTCATTTAGTTTATCTTCAATAGATGAGTCATTGTCTTCATCATCTGAAGGATCATCATCATTATTTACGCAAAGACTTTTCTTCTTAAAGTTATTCTCTTTAAAGAAATTTATGTGTTTGTACTTCTCCTCATCATCACATGTCTGATCCTTTCCTTTGTGGGGACATTTATTTGCAAAATGACCTATCCTACCACAGTTGAAACATTTGAAAGGAAGTTTACCTTTGTATTTTCCTAATCCCTTCTTCAGTCTCTTCACAAATTTTTCTTCAATTTCATCGGTCTCAGAATCCTCATTCTTGTCTGCCTTAAATGATGCTTCTCTGGAGGTGGGTTTATCTTTAACTATTCTCATTTCATATGCAGTCAATGTACCTATAAGTTGATCAAACTCCAAGGTTTTTAGATCATTTAGTTCTTCTATAGAAAAGACCTTCGGATTGAACCTATCTGGGAGAGATCTCAAGATTTTCTAAACTAAAGGAGGTTCCTCAATTGTTTCACCAAGTGTTTTCATTGCATTTACCATTTCTTCTACTCTCATAAAGTATTTTCCAACAGTTTCATAATCTTTGATCTTCAGTTGTTCAAACTGCATTCTGTAGATTTGAAGCTTGGCATCCTTTACCTTCTCATTACCTTCATAATTGTTAATGAGTTTGTCCCACATTTCTTTGGCAGTTCCTAGATGCATAACTTTTACGAATTATGCTTCTGCAAGCCCACTCAAGATAGCATTCATAGCCTTAGCGTTGAAGCTAAATTCTAGTTTGTCATCCTTATTAGCTAGTACAATTGGCTTTACATAACTAGTATCTACCACATCCCAAACATCTGCACCTAAAGCCATTATGTAGGTTCTCATTCTAACTTTCCAGAAGTCAAAGTTTGTTCCATTGAACAGAGGGGCCTTATTGGTTGAATTTCCTTCATGGTTTGACATGTTTAAGCATTATGATCTACCTTTAGATAAAAGGGGCTAGCTCTGATACAAATTGTTGGACAACTGAGAGGGGGGGGTGAATCAGTTGTTATCGTGCTTAAACAGTTATGCTTATTTTAACTCTTTAAAAACACTCAATGATAATCACAATAATTCAGGGAAATAAGTAATAGCACATTCAACATCAGTCACACATATGAGATACATAGAGATGGATATTTCCTGAGGAAACCCATAAGGGGTAAAAAACCTCTTCTTCTTTATATGATAAGTAATCTTTACATTCTTTACATTATCATACATATGAGCACCAACTCATAATGAGGCTGCAACCTCTGTTTTGCAAGATGCTACTTTCTGAGAGCACCAACTCTCTGGTTTCACTAGCACCAACTAGAAGGAAGCACCAACTCCCTGGTTTCTCTAGAACCAACTAGAAGGAAGCTACAACTCCCTGTGTTCAAGCACTCACTTGAACCTCTGAGGAAACCAGTCCTCCCTTTCACCTCCCTACCACCCTGGTTTATGAATATAAATTACTGAAACTTATTACAGTGATATGGTGTTCAACAACATCTTACCAGTCTCATCACTGTTCTGCAAGATTTCATTGCTCTGTCTTCCTCACTGTCTTCCTGCACGCATCCATTGCACTTTTATGTTCTTCTGCCTCTTGTGCTTTCTGCACCATTCCCACTCAATGCACCTTTTGTCTTCTATCCATTTCAGCTGGTGCACTCCACCTCCTTCTTCACACATGCATCACTCCCAACAAAAACCACAACAATATCTTCTTTTCTCCACATTCTTATACTCCCTATGCACCTTGTGCATACTATGTATGCAATGGTTATGCTTCCTCTGCATGTCGAGTGCTCTACCTCTTCCTCCTGGAAACTCTTCAACTTCTTTGTTTGTTAAGCCCATCTCTCCATCATCACTGGGTGTCATGATCAAATTCCTTCACATCACAGGCAGTTGAGATTCTTCATCTTTTGTTGTCGTCGACCTCAACCTCTCTATCACAGTATAATGGCTCCAACGCTCTTCCAGCTGTCAATAGCCTCCATGAACCATCTTTTCTCCTACTGGCAGATTCCTTGTGACCCTTCAGTTCCTCTGGAAATCACACAGAAGTCTCTTCGAGTCCTCTGGCAGGAACCATCAGTGGTTTCTAGTAGTTACACTGAGAAGTGCTATAGTAGCCCTCCGATCTTCTTCAGTTTCATCTGCACCGTTGGATTAACTTCTCTAAATCTTGCATTCATTTTGGCATTCCGCTCTTCGGCATTTCGGGATCACCGTGGTGAAGGATTTTAGTACTCTCCATTTCCCAACCCCCGAAACTCCGAAAAGGAGCTTGTCTTCACTAACTCCTTCCCCCATCTTCCGCCGATGTGACCAACGGCTGTGACCTCGGGCTGAGCCTAAACTTGTTTCGCATTTCAGAATTTTGACAATCCTGTTGTTAGGTTTCTTGACTTTCCAAGTCGCAGTCCCTGAAACTCCGAAACAAGAGCTTAACGCTTCGACAATGTGACCAACGGCTGTGACCACAGCCTTAGTTGAAACTGCATTTCGCAATTTCGCGTTTCGACATTTTGGCACTTCGGCACTCTTGGTGGTGAAGTGTTTCGACACTTCAACTCCTGGTATCTGGAACTCTGAAATGGAGTCAGATCAACGGTCCAGTACTCCGGCGTTTTTCATTTCGGCAAATCGGCATTTCAGTAATCATATGGTGAAATACCTTGACATATCCAACTCCCGGTATTGGAACCTCCGGTATGTAGTCTGTGACATTTCGCGACTTCGGGTTTCGCAATTTCGGGACTCCTATGATGAAGAGTCTTCACTCTTGACTCCTCCTACTCCCGGTATCCGAAACTCCGGTATGGAGTCTTTATCATTTCACGACTTCGGGACTCTTTATGATGAGAGTCTTTGTCATTTCCATCTCCCGATATCCAAAATCCCGGTATCCAATACTTCGAAATGGAGTCAGATCAACGGTCCATGATCTCCTCGAACCAATGGCTCAGATCATTTCACCATTTCGCATTTTGCGATTTCGTCACTCCTATTGATGAGAGTCTTTGACATCTCCATCTCCCGGTAACCGAAATCTCGGTATTCAATACTCCGAGTGGTGCGCCTGTTTCAGGTTTTCGGGATTTCGCAATTCAGCACTTCGAGACTCCTGATGACGAGAGTCCCGACATCTCTATCTCCCGGTATCCGAAACTCCGGTAGCTGAAACTTCGAGCGATGCACCTGTTTCACGATTTCGGGGTTTCACATTTCATGACTTCGGGACTCCTATGTTGGAGAGTCTCGACTCTTGACTTCTCCATCTCTCAGTAACTGAAACTCTAAAATGGAGTCTTTGTTGAGGTGCTTGTTTTGGATTTTTCGAGGTTTTGCATGTCACCTTGCTCGTTAAAGAGTGTGTAGGTTCTCCTAGATCCAACGCCGGTCGGACCTCTAGCTCATATATGACGTTCATCAGGAAATCTCAATGAGATCCATCGCTGCATAATTTGATCTTGTTGAGCTTGCTCTGCATCATCTTCCCAAAAGACTTATGAAGCCCGCCTGACACATCCTTCCTGTACTCAAGCCATCATCGCTTCTATACTTGCCATCAATGACAAGCATACACTGCCTGTAAAACATGCCAACAATGACAAGGTCTTAGTATTTAGTTAAATATTTGGGCAAAAGACATGCAAAACCACTATCATAGATGTTAAAATAGAGCACAGTTTGAACATTAACCGAACTTCCATAGAAGAGTTGGATCTTTGAGGGAGTTCTCTTTAGATGCTCACTTCTACACACACATGAGCAATGGGTTGCATTGAGTGTGAACCTCTCTTCTCACATACAAAAATTCAACCAAATCCTAAACAAACTTCCCAATATGTGCATGAGAATGTGTTGGCAGCCTAGGAAATTCCAACAAGAGAGTATATTTATGTTGAGAGACAAAGTATGAGTCAAAGTGTTTAAACAATTGTTGTACATAAGCATGACCTCATGTAATCATCCATACTCTATCCCAAAAAATGTGTTGGGTTGCTTCTTCTTTATGGAGAGGTACACAAAGGTATCCATTTCTAAGCACTCACAAGTCATAAGGACTCCACTTTCCAACGTCTAGTTTCCAAATGGTCAATATGCCACTTGTAAATGTTCCCTTCTCTATTGACAACCTCTCAAGAAAAATAAAAATAATGGCTCTGCTCTTAAGCTTATTTTCATTTAGTTTGATGAGATCCTCATGAGAGAAATCATTATCAAAGACGCCATTTGTGCCCTAGGTTTCTTGTTCAAAAGTGATGGGTATCTGTGACATACCCAACTCCCTCGTTAGGTCCCATTACTACTAAATCAACTAACATATTAATTCAAATGAAGAAAATACATGTAACATGACATACACACTCATGCTAATATCATTAATTCTTAAAAATAGAATGCAAATGATTAAACACACACAAAAACATTCATACATACAAAATACAGAGTAAATTCAACATTCAATCATAACATTAAAATTGTAATTGACATAGTGATCAAAACACTTATCTTTTAAAAATGATTTACACAATCGACTACAGACGAAGGACATTCCACCCAACAATAGACTCTGCTACTCGAATTCTCTCAACAACAGGTCACCCCTGAGCTATGTCTATGAATCCACAAGGATGGACAGGATCCTACGGGTGTCCACAGTCCACTATAATAGATCAAAACTCAACAAAACATAGTGATGTGACTCCTACAACAATTCCAGCCACCCAACTCTCATCCTCATCAATCTACACAACCCAAGGGATGATATTTCCTTCTTTTCACTGTAGTTCTCCAGACAATCTCCCTCCCTCCCAGGGCTCCAACATATACTGATCAGGAATCTCTCTACTGTGGGATCTAGGAAATCTAGCTATAATAGAAGTGCTCACAGAGAATTTACAATTTCTCTTTGGGTAATTTCTCACCAGAAAATCACTCACAGGCATAACAACCTGATTCTCAGGATAATTACTAGTTTTAGCCAATTGTATTTAATACATAGTATGGTTGGCCACTCTTTTTCAGCACTCAACTCTGGTTTTCCTCACTTCTTGCTAACTACAAAACCTACTCTTCTTCCTAGTCAATTTTCCTCTTCTCCAATGCTTCCTTGACTCTTACTCTTCCATCAAGGATGATTGCACTCAACCTATGCTGTCATAAATGAGTGGGTTGACTTCCTCACCCAACCTATTACATGAATTCAATGACTGAGTGTTGAATAAGTCAAAGGGATAAATAGCTAAATGACAAACGTAGTAATAAAGGTGGCTTAAGACTCAAGGTATATGGAAACCCCCATTAATCCCCCTCTCTTGTGGAATCATAGACCCCATTACTCTGGTCCCTACTCATCTACATTCGATGGTGTATTTCATTTTATTATTTTTCAATGTACAATGTTCGCATATTACATCACTTGGCCCTTGGCCATTCATAATTTTTACAATTATACAATGCTACATCGAGGATCAGAACTGGGGTGTTACAGGTTATCTACTATGTCAATAATAGGGGCTATTCAAGACACAAAAGTGCACATTGAACCATTGTTACATTCCTCATGGCTTATGGGGACATATTCCTCATTCCAATAATTGTTCACCAAGGTTTGTAAATAAAAACTAGTCGCCTTATTACCTATTGAAGATATGTTGGTTAAACATGAAACATCTTTCCATTGGGTTGTCTTCTCTGTCAATAAAAGGGGCTATCCAAGCCACCAAAGTGCACATTGCACCACTTTTACATTCTTCATGGCTTGTGAGGATCCCCATTCCAATAATTGTTCAATAAGGTTCGTAAATAAAAACTAGTCACCTTATTACCTATTGAAGATAAGATTTCCTTATTTGTGTCCCCAAGTCAATTTTAAGAAAAAATGTTGGAGATATGTTGTCTAATCTCGACTTGTGACCCTAATGGAACATAAATGTCAATCATTAAACACCCTTAGTGGTCCATTGTGGACCACATTTGTGTTAGGGGCGCCCACAAACACTAATGTGGTCCACAATGGACCAATAAGGGTATTTAATGACCGAACTTTATGGTCCATTAGGACCACAGGTTGAGCTTATCCAACATATCTCCAACATCCTCCCTTAAAATTGACTTGGGGACACAATTAAGGAAAGTTGGCATAAATTATATTTGACCAAGTGTTACATATGAACGTTACCCTCCTTCTAAGTTGTATTGTTATTGTTGGGTTTGGAAGTCTTAAATTTCTCTTGATGACAAATATATCAATCTTTAATTAAATATTTGGGCAAAAGACATGCAAAACCACTATCATAGAGGTTAAAATAGAGCATGGTTTGAACATGAACCAAACTTCCATAGATGAATTGGATCTTTGAGGGAGTTATCCTTAAATGCCCACTTCTACACACACGAGAAATGGGTTGCATTGAGTGTGAACCTCTCTTATCTCATACAAAAATTCAACCGAAAGCCTAAACAAACTTCCCAATATGTGCATGAAAATGTGCTGACATCCTAGGAAATTCCACCAAGAGAGGATATTTATGCTGAGAGGCAAAGTATGAGTCAAAGTGTTTAAACCAATGTTGTGCATAATCATCACCTCATGTAATCATCCATACTCCATTCCAAAATATTCCTTTTGTTGCTTCTTCTTTATGGAGAGATACACAAATGTATCCTTTTCCAATCGCTCACAAGGACTCCACTTTCCAACCTCTGGTTTCCCAATGATCAACTTGGCACTTGTAAATGTCCCCTTCTCCATTGACACTAGGGGAGAAAAACTCTTTAATCCACACCCTCTTTTTTTTTCTAAATTGAGAATGGACGACCTAAAGTGTCCAAACATTATGCTTATAATTTCTAGAATCCATAGTCCACTCAAGGTATAAAAGAACAAAAGAAGAAATGGCACTGCATTTTACAACCCAACAATTATTGACTTCAGACAACAACTTGAATCATTGAACTACTGTGTTGCAAGTTATTAAAGGAGAAAAATACTCGCTGTGTTGACTGAGTGTGAGACATATCCCTTTTGAACTAATAGTTATATCTATTAAAAAAAAAATTCACCAACTAATATGTGTTGGAGATGTGGCATCATGATTTGAACCAAGGACAACGATCCACAATCGATAAATGCCATTAGCGAATCAATTATTGAATTACAATGTTGTATGAATATTAAATGAAAATCCACACATCATTTCAAAAGTGAAGCAAGCATCAAAACCAAGCACAATATAGGAAATTCACAAAGCAAACCAAATCACAATGTATACAATGTTTACCTTAGAAACTCAAATGGGAAAACAATCTTCAAATGGGGCTTAGTCTCTTTATTTTCTGTAATATTTGGTACAAAGATTTCATGGCTCTCTATGCCTGTTTCTACCTTGGCCATGTTATCACACAAGTTGTAGGTTGGGAAAATCCCGACCCAACCACAAAATCAAGTGTTGCAACTAGGAATCCTACACCCAATGTCACCTCAATGTACGTCTCGTACTTCAAGGGTGACTAGGTCACTCTAGGGAGGCGATCTCGATGACCCTAGGGGGAATGAGATGGGGATGGATAAAGATGGAAGTGGATCCCCTAGAGGTCAAATCTAAGTGGAATGAGAAGTGAAATGAGATGCCTTGTAAATCAAGTGATTTTTGCCTCAAAGGTGTTGTACTTCTCCTGATGATTGTACCTTCCCAAGACACAAGAAAATACAACTTGCAATGATATATGTTAGTGTGGATCAACAAGTTAATCTTTCTTTCCCTAATTTGCAGCAGTGGATGACAGCTTATATCAGCAAGTAATACATTCAAATCGACATGTAAAACATAATATCAATCAACAATATTATCAATGAATTAGGAAATCAATTATGACTGAAAAATGGCATTATGAGGCTGAACAAAGCAAGTTGTTATGACATGTGTTTTCTGCAGAAAATTGCAGCCTTATGGCTGTAGCATTCAATGGCATGCAAAAGAAAAATTAACCATCAAAATATGACAACAATCAATCCAAAATATGTGCCCTAGTTAGTAGAGTTAGTGAGCAAAGTTTTAGAGCTAGTCTAGGATTAGTTTAGGAGTTAAGAGAGGGTTAGTAGCTAGGGTTATGAAGCCCTAATGGCTCTAGGTTAAATTTTGTAACAGAAATTAAAGTAGTGGGAGAGAGGGGATGCCCTATTAGGGGAATTCTACTCTCAATGTGGCAAACCAACTCCAAACAAAAGATCTTTCAAAAGACAAAATTTCATGTTTCTCAAGGCAATGATTGTATATCTCCAATGCAAAAAATAAATGACTAGTGCCTTTAATATTGGGTTAATGGACTCAAATAAATGAACTAGAGATGCTACTTCCTTGGGGGTGTAAATCCTCTTACTTCCCAAGGCAAGTATCTCTATTTAGGGTTTGAGAATGAGGGGTGTAAATCCTCTTACTTCCTCAAACAAACCCTTGCAACATCAATGAACTTTAAGCAATAAATGATGGAGACTAGAATGGGGGTGTAAATACTCTTACTTCCCACTTATCTCCTAGCACAACAATCCTTTACTTGAAAAGATGAGAGAATAAGAGTAGAAGACCATACCAAAATCAAGAAAGATGCTAAGATAATCCACCATAAAAGATAGAAAGCATTCATCCAATGCTAGCACCTCACTCCTCCATCAACCATTCACAAGAGATAGCCATAAACAAGTGCACAAGAGACAAAATATGCCAAGTATAGCAAAAATTTCAGATCAAGTTCTCTCAAAAGAGGGAGAGTTATATCCAAATGAGATCTTATGATCTCTTATTTATACAAAATGTCACTAAGGTGACTTGTCCATAAATTAAGGGGTAAACCACAAGACTAGGGGTAAACAACCCTAATATTTCCCCCTTTAACAAAGCAATATTAAACAATTCATTTAAAGTTTCACTTTTGCACAAATAAAACCCTAATTTTACATGGACGTCTCCCTTTTAGGGGATGTTTTTCCACTTAGAAGAAGCCGTTGGTGTTGGAGAAGCATGGGTAGGGCGCCTCCAAAGGCCACATGTCAAGCATATAGAAAATCTCCTCATGGTGAAGACCTTCTTCTTTTCAAAACGTCCATGTGTCAATGAGTGGCTACATCACCACCAAAACCTAGCCCCCCAAAGTGACATCATTCCCTAGGAGGTGAGGTTTTGCCTCTCCTAGGAAAATCATTTGGCAAGTGAAGCATGGGCTAGGTCCATCCAACTGTAATCTAGGATTTCAATATTTCATCTCTGTGATCCGGCATGTGGACCCTTGGCATACAACCTATGGGCTTCCAGCCCCATGGAATCACAAGATAGGATTTTTCTCCCAAAAATGTCCACCAACTAGGTCCTGCAAAGACAAATGAGCACACCCTCCAAGGATCTCAATTCATAACATCATGATAAGTGAATCCAATCAATAAATGAGCCACCTAAGCATGTGCATCAAAGATCACTATACCAAACAATTAATTGCTCAAGGACACTATGTGACTTATCAAGCTTGAATATGGGAGGGTTGACGATGAGTCCTATTGGGTATATCTTGCCCTAGGTTAAGGAGAGTTTCCAAGAGATCCCTCTCTAATCCATATAAAGTGGATGAAAGGGTTGGGGTCAAGACTCAATGGGCATAGGGATAATTAAATACAAGGGGTCGTAGTGTCTCATCCATGGGTTTTGTTATTGCACAGTTTGTAGCAAGGAGTAAAGCTTTGAGGTTTGAAAGTAAAATTGGCATAACAGGAACCAATCCCACCCAATGTCACCACAATGGGATGGTTATTTCTCCTTAGGGAGGTGAGGCCCAGGGGAGACGTCCCCAGTGACCTGGGGTTTTGAGAAGGCAAATATGATAATAAGACAAGGATAAATTCCCCCCCTCACAAGTCACCACCAAGCAGATAGTCCTGGCTAAACAACCAATAATAAAGTAAACCCCCCAAAGATATACTTTCCTGAGACAAAGCAACAACAAATAATATATGCAAGCTAGTCCAATGGGTTAGTACTTCATATAAATAGATGAATATCTGATAAACATATAAGCAATTTGACAATAAATGTTGACGAAGTCAATGTGTATCAATAGCAATGAAAATTATATCACTTCACCAATAAATATTGGAACAATATGGCGTTCAATGTAACCAATCAACACTTCATTCAATAAATGCCTTAAATCACCATTCAGTTTGCTTATAAAGTAAAATGTTTGTTGCACAAATGATATAATAGCCAAGGATGACAGAAGCAACAAGTTACTTATGTTATTTCTTAGGCTAGGGTTAGTAGTTAGGGTTTGATTCAAAGAGTTTTGATAGTTGTTTTTGATAAAGGTCACTTCAGCGCATGAGGTATTAGGATCAGTGCCTTAGGGTTAAATGGAGTCAATAGTGTAGGACGCAAGAGCTAAAGGAGACAATGTAAGTAGGTCAAGGACTAGAGGGAAAGGCTTTGGAGTGTTTCTAGAGAAAGGCCCCAAAGTTAAAACCCTAGGGGAAAGAGGCTCACCTTGGTGTAGGTAAACTAGGCCTCGGTGCTCTCTCCTCCTTCCTTAACTCAATAGAAAAATGGCTAGCTGAAAGATGAAGAAATAAAAACAAGAATAGAGGGTTTGATGAAGCAAGATGTTTCTAGAGCAAGGCCTTTTCAGCAAACCCTAGAGGAAAAACATCCCTAAGTGTAGTAGACCTAGGCTTAAGATGTATCTCTCTTCTTGGCCTCTAGATAGTACAACTAGCAATAAATGAAGAGAGAGAGTGTGTGTGTAGCAACGGCTAGGCTCTCTTCTTCTTCAATGGCTGAAAATATCTCTCAAAGGGGACATGAGACAAGGACCTACTTGTGTGCTTGTCACCTAGGGTTTTATTCAACAAAATTTATAAACATATGCAAGAAATGAAACTACAACCATTCATTCATGAAATTTTGCAGAAAATTACTTACATATCACCAAGAAATATCAATGCAAACCCTAGTTGTAACACCTTCCTTCAAGAGAAATGCCAATACATGCCAAAATAATCCTCCTTCAACAAGTGCGCATCACTAAATCAGCCAATAACCGAAGAGAGGGTGCAAATTTCAGGCCTCCTTATGGAGTGAGTAAGTTGTGATGAAAAAATGAAGGTAAAAATCCCTCATTTATATAGTACCATGACCTAATTTTACATTTTAGGTCATGTAGAAGGCCGGCAAGGCCAAAATACTAAATCATATTGTTTTTACATTGAATTGCTAAATTTAACCCTAATCAAGATGAAAAGAAGTAATAAGCCCATTTAAGGGAGACGTCAGCCCCTTCTAGGGAAAATGGGGCATCTTGGAGAAAAACGTTAGCCCTCCGTGGGCTTCTCCCACCTGCCACATGTGCCAATACTGCCTAGCCTGCCTCCCAAGACGTCCATGATTTTGGATGACATCATGGTCAAGATGGTGACATCCTAGGCCTTCCAAGGCCAACGTTCCACTGAAAGAGGGCCATCCCCCCTAGGTCAATCTCTGTCGGGGTGCCTCTGGTGGAACGTCCTCTTCTTCTCCAGTGAAAAGCTCCTGATCCATGTTTGTCCTATCTTTTCCCCCTGATGGGGTCCCAACATCCATCTGATGGGCTCTTCAGCCCCATGGAGGTCCAAACCGATCATCTCCCCATGTGTACCGGTCCAAATGGTACCTATCCGTCGGGCATGGTCCTGCACATCAAAACTTATTCCCTCCATGGGCTCATCAGTCACAGGGATCATAGAAATTTCAATCACATCTCATCATCAATATTATTAAACATGTGCATAAAATCCCTAATACATCAGTTAACAGCTTAAGGACATTACACAGGCCTACAATACAAGTCTGGAGAAAAGGACAAGGCGTCCTATTGGGATAGTGTCCACAGAAGAAGGAAAGTTCCCGGAAGAAACCTCATCCAAGCCATGTAAGTGGGTGATGTGGTCAGGGGATGTCCAAACATGTGGGTGCAGTGAAGGCCAAGGATGCAAAAATGTTACCTATGGGTGCCTTTGTAGAAGGTGAGTTGTACCTGTCATGGATGCATTTTTTCCAAGCCCATTCTTGCCTTTTATTCTTTATTCTTTTATTCTTTTATCTTTTATTGCTTTTTGTTCAAGAGCTAATCAGGGGACACTACCCTAGCGTGGTGACCAGTGGTGACAGCGTTAACCACAAGTATTTTCACAAAAATGAGAAGGTTGGCTCGTGATGAGACCCCCTTTCCCTTGGCCATGCAACCAAGAGTCTATGCCCTGGCATGGTGACCAGCTAATGGCAATGTCATACTATTAGATACCCATGGACCTAATAGGATGGCTCGTGATGAGACCTCCTATCCTCTAGTTCGGCCTTGTTTTATTATTTTTCTGGGTCCCTCTTGTTTCTTGCTGAGAAGCCTTTTATTGTTTTCTCAGGGATCCCTGGGCGAAGCATCTCGAGGTTTTATTTTTAGGCTTTTATCTTTTACCAGCTTGCTTTTTCCTTTTGGGAATTTATCCCCTTCTTCCCACGAGATAAGGTGCAATCCTAAAAATAGGTCAACCCAATTTCTAGACAAGTGGAAAGGGATAGGTGAGCAGGAAACAAGATGAAAAAGTGGTACTATGAGGGGAGCAGACGATGGATTTTCAGAAATTCCCCCCAGTGGAAAACCAAAACCCACAGATACAGGCTTGCTAGGGAACCCTGTCAATCCCCCCAAACATGGTCAAGTGGGCAAGTGTAAGATCCAAGCAGTTGTTAGAAATAAAAGGAATCAGATGCATACATTCAATGGTTTTTATGATCAAAGTGACACATACCATGATACCCGGACTAATTACCTCATGGAGCAAGAACCTTCTCTGACATAGGACCAAGCCGATGGTGATGGATGTTGTTGTTGCTGACAAGATAAATATGTTGAAAGAAAGAAAATTTGGGCCCTCCATGGCCATGCTAAAGTTAATCCTGCTCTCGGTACTCCATGTGTAGGACCTGTGGGCCTCGAGACATGATCTCCTAGTTATCCCTGAAAGTGGGGGGTAACGGGTTCCTTTGTAGAGGGTTGTGTGGTAACTTCGTCCACAAAGCATTTTTTCCAAGCCCATTAATTTTCATTCTTTTATTCTTTCATAATTTTAAGGAGAGGTTGAAGGTTACTGCCCTGGCGTGGTCACCAAATAATGGAAATGTCACCCACAAACACCTAGTGGAAATGATAAGGTTGGCTCGTGATGAGACCTCTCTCAACCATGCAAATGAGATCCATTACCTTGGTTGGGTGACCAGATGATGGCAATGTCATACCACTAGATATTCATGGATGTGATAGGTCAGCTCGTGATGAGACCTCCAATCCTTCAACTAACCTTTTAAGCATTCTTTATTATATTGTGGGTAAATTTTACTCAAAGATAAGCGTTTCATTGCTTTCTTGGGTGATCCCTGGGTGAAGCACCTGGAAGGTTCATACAAGGATTTTATCTTTTACCCAACATCAATCCATCTGGGCCTTCAACCCCTTCTTCCCATATAATCAGGGACAACCCCTTCTTAGGTCAATACACCCTAAAATCCCAAGAGATAAGGAAATGGAGGGAACAATGATGGAAAGTGGTAAGTATGGTCGGGAACA
>ML803894.1:31893-41961 GCA_009831015.1 Picea engelmannii
TTGTGGGAGTGAAAAACTCAAGGGAAATTAATAAGGCTGGTTAGGCCAAATTAATAACCTGAGGAAAAAAAACACTCAGTGAAAGGGACTCCTCTAATGATGAATTCCTAAGGTAACTAACCTAACTATGATCCATGCAGACCCATTACATTATTATCCCACGTAGGGGAGCGTAAATTCCACTTACAAAAATAAGTGTTGAAGGCCAAAATTGCCTTATAGATCCAGGAAGTCTCTGACTTGGTAGCATCTGATGATGCATATCTTCATGGTACATGGAGTTGACCCCCTAGTTGAATAGGTGGTCAAAAGGGTCATTTTGAAGCTTATTCAAGGCTTAATTATGAAACTATTAATATATATACATTGTTGTTATAAATTTATGTTTGCTTCATCTTATACATCAACTTATTTCTTTTATTGAAAGTCCAAGGTTTTATGAAGCTTTAACATCAATTGTTACCTGCAAAATAGTGTTTTCTTGTTGTCTTGTTCTGGGTAGGTACACTCAAGCATATATTTTCTTCATATTGTTAAACCTTTGGGACTTTCTGATTGGTGTGACTTGTGAGAAGGGACAACTTTTCTTGATACCATTACCTTTTCCTTCTCAAACCGCCAGGTCACCGAGGACGTTTCCCCTGGGATTTCATCCCTAAAGAGAAAGAGGTTTCTTATTTAGGTAAAAGTGATAGGACAACCTCCTATTACGCCAATTTACTGTCCACTTTCCGTTTGGCTTTGGGCAAGTACAAATTGTGCGATGACAGACCCGAATTGCATCGTTCATCATATTTCATCATCAAGATCCATTCGGCACAACTTGGCTTTGGTTTTGTTGCATTCCGATGATTTCCATAATTTTGAGTTATTATGAGTCATATTTTAATTAATTTCACTAAGTAGGTCATTTTGGGCATAATAGTTGGAGAAACCTCTTAGTGTAATAGCTCATTGAAATCAGGAGGAAGAGCACTACAGGATTGTATGATGAGAAGTGACTTTCAGTGGCCGGAGAAGCCATGGGGATGAATAAATCACTTTTTAGAGGAAAAAAGGCCAATTAATTAATAAAGTGATTTAATTAAAGAAAACAAAAATAAAGTAAAAGTCACTTGGAGGGAAAAGGTGAACCGGGGGGGAAAAAGAGAGATAGGGACCTCTATTTTCTCATTATGTCGATTATCATTTTGATGCCTAGCTTCTTGCTAGAGACCCCATGCACTAGGGGGTTTCGAGGGTTTTGACTAAACAAACCCTAGATATCATCTCGATGGTCAAATATCCCACCCAACCTGGTCCAAGATTGGTCACGGAGGTGAAATATTCCTCCCTCACCATTGTACATCAGTTCAAATTTATTTCAGCCAATAGTTTGGCAAGAGGGGCACACCAGTAAGGAGTTTTTAGTAGGAGGGGTGCACCAGTTGAGGAAGACAACTTTGATTTCCATAGAGAGGCTAGATATTCAGTAGCATCCATTCCGAGGATGGTTGCTACCATCATAGCACCCTCTTGCATCAGTGAATGAGTGGATTCTTCAACAGATCTATTCTATCACTCAGAGGGAGCGTATTTCTCTTCAAGAGGGTGCATTGTTCTTAGTGGATATTGTGAGTTGGAGTGGGAGATCACTCCCAATAGCTTGGAGGTTCATCAGAGGGTTTCTCTAACCCCCGATCTATAGTTTGGAATTGGGTTTCAGTTATTTGGAGGTCATCTTCAAGGAGGCCAAATTTGCATGGTTCCTGTTATCGCACAATATTTACTTGCCCAAAGCCCGAGGCAAGCAAATGAAAGATTGGCGTAACAGGGGGTGACCTATCACTGTCACCTTAATAGGAAACCCCTTTCTGTTTAGGAGTATATCAATATTTACCCCAGGGGAGATGTCCCCAGTGACCTAAAGGGGTGATGAAACTAAAGCAAGGATGCTAAAATATCCCCCTCTCACGGATCACTCAAGTTTAAAGGTTCTTAGGTCTTTGGGAGATGAAGCAAGAGTGTAAAATAAGTGTACCCTCCCAGAAAAAGACAACAAAGGAAAAATATAGCAACTTTCAAGTACCAAATGATATTAGTGCTTCATAAGACCATGAACCTTTGAAAAATAAGCTAGTTGATGTAAGGGTGCAACAATATAAAATTTTATAACAACAATAAGTATTTTGTAACATCTGCAATAAATATTCCTCGGAATTGCTTGAAAAGACAATGAAAAGGTAGGTTTAACTAAGCAGAATGATAATAAATTGTTGCAAGCAAATTTAGCAATGTCTAGCTAGCATTAAATGTCAATTTTGCAGTGAACTTGCTATAGATAGATGGCTGTAGCAATCTTTTGTAACAACAAAAAGTATTAGTGTTCAGAATTGCAAGAAAACACCATGTAAAGTCAACATTTATCAAGTAGATTATTTGGAAATTATCACGAGCAATTTATGAGTGAGTTAGATGCAATTTATGTGAGTGTATGCATCATATTAATGTAGATTAGTATGGCATGCAGTGGTGTGAAACTACTATTCATCTGGTCACCACGCTAGGGTAGTGGGTCTTGGTGGCATAGCCAAGAGAAAGAGGGTCTCAACACGAGCCAACCTTCTTATCTCCGTGAAATGCTTGTGGGTAATGCTTTCACCACTGGTCACCACGCTAGGGAAATGTCCCCCAACTATTCTCTTGAAAGAAAAATCAATAAGATATAAAGTAAAAAGGCATTGAATGGGCTAGGAAACAATTGCATCCATGACAAGGTGAAGCTCACCCTCTTCAGAGGCACCCATAGGTAAGACCTACATTTCCATTTTATCACTACACCCCTTGCACTTACATGACCTAGAATGGTCTTCACCTAGAAACACCCCACTCCTAAGGAGAATTGGCCTAATAGGATGTCCTCGAACCCTCTCCAAACTTGGCTTGTAGAATAACACAATGTCTTTGAGCACTTGTCTGGGAAAGGGGCATTTTATGCACATGTTTGAGTAACTTGATTATTATATGTGATTGACATTGCTATGATCCCTGTGACTTATGAGCCCATGGAGGGCGTACTTGTTGTTGCTGCAGGACCATGCCTAACAGGCAGGTACATATGGGGAGATGATTAGCTCGAACCTCCATAGGGCTAAAATCCCACCAGATGAATGTTGAGACCCCAGCCAGGGGCATAAATATACCAGAGGCTTGCATAGAAGAGAGAGGAGGACGTTCCACCAGAGACAGCTTGGCAGGCCTGGACCCAGGGGGGTCTTTCCTTTCCCCTTCAATGTTGGCCTTGCAAGGCCTATGACATCACCTTTGTGACCCTTGACGTCACCCAACGTCAGATGGACATGATGAAGGCATTTGTGTGCCAAGTGGCACGTGTGGCATGATCCAGAGGCCTTGAAGGCCTAACGTTTTTCTCCTGGAAGTAAACGTCTCACTTTGGAGGCCCAACGTCACCTTAAGAGGGCATGACGTCACCTCTTTTGCATGTTTTAGAGTTTAATTTGTCAATTTTATGTAAAAAACTGGATATTTGATGTAACTGGCCATGTCGGCCTTTTTTACCTAATTTTGTAATTAAAGGTCATTTGGATTGTGAAAATAAGGGATTAATCCCTTGTATTTTTTCATCATCTTTCACTCACACAAGTGAGGTCTGAAATTAGACCTCTTTAAGGCTTATTGGCTGAAATTAAGTGGTGCGTAATTCTTGGAGGAGGCTTGTCTTGGTGAATTTTGGCATTTTCTTGGTGGAAAATCTTCAACTAGGGCATATTGCTAGATTATTCTTGGTGAATGTAAGTGAAAATATGCAATTCTTGTTTCTTTGGAATGGTTATAGTATCTTGTACTTTTCATTTACTAAGATCATGAAATTGCTAGTGTAAAACCCTAGGAGATTAAGCACATGTTATTGTCCTTATCTCAATAGCTATCCACCTACTAGATTTTGCTAGAAGATCTATCCATTGAAGCATGTGCTAGAGCCCTACCTTTGTAGCACTCTAACACCATTGCTTCATCAAGATTTTATTTATCTCAATCTTGAACTAAAGAAGAAGGAAAACTGCAAGGGCCTAGGGTTACCTACTTCCTAGTAGCCATTTTCCTTCTAGGGTTTGGTGATTGAGGCCTTGGGTTACCAACACCTCAACCATTCTCCCTCTTGTCTCTAGTTCACACATTATAATTTGTTTCCTTCAAATATCGCTGCTGCAAAAAGTGACTCCATTAGCCCTAAAGACACTGGTTTATACCTTATACTTGGTTGATTGATGAAAACAACCCCCAAACCATTTACCTCAAGCTATTTGCTAACTAATCCTAACCCTAGATTAGACTAATCTACTAACATTATTGTTGTTGTTACAAAAGTAAGATACAGCCATATATTGCAGTAGTAAAATCTCCTAAAAGAAATTGTTAAAGTTGATTTTTACATTGCATTCTTAGCTTCTGACAAGTGCTAGCATATTGCTAATTCTAGATTACTATTTGGGGTCATTTTGAAGCTTATTCAAGGCTTAATTTTGAAGCTATTAATATATATACATTGTTGTTATAAATTTATGTTTGCTTCATCTTATACATCAACTTATTTATTTTATTGAAAGTCCAAGGTTTTATGAGGCTCTAACATCAGTTGTTACCTGCAAAAAAGTGTTTTCTTGTTGTCTTGTTTTGGGAAGGTACACTCAAGCATATCTTTGCTTCATATTGTTAAACCTTTGGGACTTTATGATCAGTGTGACTGGTGATAAGGGACAACTTTTCTTGATACCTTTACCTTTTCCTTCTCAAACCCCCAGGTCACCGGGGACATCTCCCTTGGCCTTTCATTCCTAAAGAGAAAGAGATGTCTTATTTAGGTGATAGTGATAAAACAAGCTCATGTTACGCCATTTTACCGTCTACTTGCCTTTTGGATTTGGGCAAGTACAAATTGTGCGATAATAGGTCTGAATTGCATCGTTCATCATATTTCATCATCGGGATCCATTCCGCACAACTTGGATTTGGTTCCATTGCATTCCGACAATTTCCGTAATTTTGAGTTATTATGAGTCATATTTTAATTAATTTCACTAAGAAGGTCATTTTGGGCATAATAGTTGGAGAAACCTCTTAGTGTAATAGCTCATCAGAATCTGAAGGAAGAGCATTACAGGATTAGATTATGAGAAGTGACTTTCAGTGGTCGGAGAAGCCATAGGGATGAATAAATCACTTTTTAGAGGGAAAAAGGCCAATTAATCAATAAAGTGATTTAATTAAAGAAAACAAAAATAAAGTAAAAGTCACTTGGAGGGAAAAGGTGAATAGGGGGGATAAAAGAGATATAGGGACCTCTATTTTCTCATTATGTTGATTATCATTTTGATGCCTGGCTTCTTGCTAGAGAGCCCATGCACTTGGGGGTTTTGAGGGTTTTGATTGAACAAACCCTAGAGATCGGCTCGGTGTTGAAATATCCCACCCAACCTGGTCCAAGATTGGTCACGGAGGTGAAATATTCCTCCCTCACCATTTTACATCAGTTCAAAGTTACTTCAGCCAATAGTTTGGCAAGAGGGGCGCACCAGTAAGGGGCTTTTAGCAGGAGGGGTGCACCAGTTGAGGAAGACAAGTTCGATTTGCCATAGAGAGGCTATATATTTAGTAGCATTCATTCCAAGGATGGTTTCTACCATCATAACGCCCTCTTGCATCAATGAATGAGGGGATTCTTCAATAGATCTATCCCATCACTTAGAGGGGGCATATTTCTCTTCAAGAGGGCACATTGTTCTTAGTGGATCTTGTGAGTTGGAGCGGGAGATCACTCCCAATAGCTTGGAGGTTCATCAAAGGGTTTCTCTAACCCCCGATCTATAGTCTGGCATTGGGTTTAAGTTATTTGGAGGTCATCTTCAAGGAGGCCAAATTTGCATGGTTCATGTTATCACACAATCTTTACTTGCCCAAAGCCCGAGGCAAGCAAATGCAAGATTGGCGTAAGAGGGGGTGACCTATCATTTTCACCTTAATAGGAAACCCCTTTCTATTTAGGAGTATATCAATATTTACCCCAGGGGAGACATCCCCAGTGTCCTAAAGGGATAATGAAACTAATTCAAGGATGCTAGAACACCCCCCTCTCACTGGTCACTCAAGTTTAAAGGTTCTTAGGTATTTGGGAGATGAAGAAAGAGTGTAAAAGAAGTGTACCTACCCATAACAAGACAACAAAGGAAAAATATAGCATCTTTCAAGTACCAAATGATATTAGTGCTTCATAAGACCCTGAACCTTTGAAAAATAAACTAGTTGATGTAAAGGTGTAGCAATATAAAATTTTATAACAACAATAAGTATTTTGTAACAACTGCAATAAATATGCCTCATAATTGCTTGAAAAGACAATGAAAAGGTAGATTTAACTAATCAGAATGATAATAAATTGTTGCAACCAAATTTAGCAATGTCTAGCTAGCATTAAATGTCAATTTTGCAGTGAACTTGCTACAGTTAGATGGCTGTAGCAATATTTTGTAACAACAACAATTATTAGTGTTCAGAATTGCAAGAAAACACCATGTAAACTTAGCATTTATCAAGTAGATTGTTTGGCAATTATCACATGCAATTTCTAAGTGAGTTAGATGCAAGTTATGTGATTGTATGCAGAAAATTAATGTAGATTAGTATGGTTGTAGAAAAGATTTGCAACAGCATTAGGTTAACTAGTGAATTAGTCTAGCTTAGGGTTAGTAGAAGTTAGAAAAAGCTTCAAGGAAGCGAGTTTGAGTGTTTGTTTGATCAATCATTCACTAAATCAAGTGGACTAGTGCCTTTAAGGAGTAATGGAGTCTATAGGTGATGGTTTTCTCTTGGAAGCAATAACAAATGATTATACTTGTCTAAGGAGAAGAGATGGATGGAGGAGGTGTTGGCATTTCAAGGCCTCAAACATCCAAACCCTAAAGACAAATTCACTAGAGAGTACACAATTTTAGGCCCTAGTGAATCTTCCTTCCTTAAACTTGTTGAAAAGTATTAAGGAAAACAATAACTAGACAATGGCTTCTAAAGAGCTAGAATTTAGGGTTTTAGAAGTTTATCTAAGTTAAATCACCTTAGTAAAGTCTAGCAAATGAAGAACAAAGAAGTAGTAACTTAAGTCATTTACTCGTAGGGTTTGTCAAGCAAGCAATTTCATAATCTTTAACATGAATAAGAAAATATACCATAACCATTCAAATGAAGAGAAGAATTGCAGATTTACTTACTTCACCAAGAATAATCAAGCAATAAAACCCTAGATTGCCAAGTAACTTCACCAAAAATGATCCAAGTTGCAAATTTTTAGCCTCCAAGAAAAGTGTGCCTCCCTATTTCATCCAATAAATCCCAAAAAGGGTGCAAATTTTAGACCACACCTATTGTGTGATGAGTGATGATGAAAAAATGAGAGTACTTTCTCTTTATTTATACAGTACTAATGACCTTTAATTAATTTTAGGTCTAATAAAGGCCAACCTTGCCTAATTACATCAAAATCCATTTTTTAACATAAATAAATAATTAACCCCTGAAATCATCTCCAAGGGTGACGTTGAGCCCCTAAAGTGGAACGTTGGGCTCCAAAAGCATAACGTTTATCCTCCAAAGGCCCTGGATGATGCCCACACGTGCCAACCAACTCACAACTACCCTCAATATGTAAACCCTAGCTTTAAATGACATCCAGGGTCATAATGGTGACGTCATCGGCTCTCAAAGGTAAATGTCCAGGTGGAAGAGCAAGATCCCCCTAGGTCTAGGTATGCCAGAGTGTCTCTAAGGGAAAAGTACTTCTTTATTCCTGGTGCAAGTATCTGATGTATTCTTGCCCCTATATGGGGTTACAACATCCATCTATGGGCCTTCATCCCCATGGAGGTCCGAGCTAATAATGCCCCCACGTGTACCTGTCCATTGGGAAAAGTCCTATGGCAACACCAAGTACGCCCTCCAAGGGTTCATAAGTCACAAGGATCATAACATGTAAATCACATCCAATAATTAAATTACCCAAACATGTGCATCAAACCCCCGTTTACCCAGACAAATAATCAAAGATGTTATGCAATTTAACAAGTCATGTTTGGAGAAGGTCTCAGGGTGTCCTATTGGGCTAATCCTCCTTAAGTTTGGAGTGTTTCTTAGGTGAGAACCAATCTAGGTCATGTAAGTGTGTGAGGTGGCATGGGATAAGTTTTTGGGCATGGGGTGCAGTGATAACAGGGAAATGTAGATCTTACCTGTGGGTGCCTTTGTAGAGGGCGAGTTGCATCTTATCATAGATGTCATTTTTTACTAGCCCATTCAATGCCTTTTATTGTTATCTTCATTGCTTTTGATGTTTTTCTTTTATGCTTCAAGTGAAGAGTTGAGGGACACTGTCCTAAATTGGTAACCAAAGGTGACAACATTATCCACAAACATTTCATGGAGATGAGAAGGTTGGCTCGTGATGATACCTCCTTTCTCTTGGCTATGCTACCAAGAGCCACTGCCCTAGTTTGGTGACCAGATAGATGGTAGTGTCATATTGCTACATGCCCATGGTCATAATAGTCCGGATCGTTATGAGACCTCCTATCCACCAACTAATACCTTGAGTGTTTATTTATCTTATAGGTTCCCTTTTCTTACTGAGAAGATTTTTACTGCTTTCTCGGGAATCCTTGGGCGAAGCATATCGAAGATTTCATCTTTGGCTTTTAACTCTTGCCAACTACTTTTACCCTCTGGGCCTTTAGCCCGTTCTTCCCACAAGGAAAGGTACAACCCTTCCTAGTGTGGCAAATACCAATTCCCAAACAAAGGTAGGGGGAGATGAGAGGAATAAATATGGAAAGTGGTAAGTATGGGGGGAACAAAATGGCACGTTGATCTCCCTTTAGGATGGATCGCTAGGGTATCATGTCACATTTATAGGTATGAACAAGTTAAAGAGCATAATTTTCAAGCAAACGTTATGAAATGAAGGAGAATTCAATGCAAAATATTCAAGTGCTTCAATAATCAGAGTGACACATACCATGATACCCGGATGCATTACCTCATGGAGCAAGACTTACTGCTACTTCAGGACTAGGCTGGTGGGATGGATATTGTTGTTGCTGATAAATGGGCTACACCGAAGAAAAGAGGGGCTCTCTGGGGCCACGCTCAAGTCATCCGGCTCTCAACACTCCATGTCTAGGACCTGTGGGCCTCGAGACATGATCTCCTTAGTTATCCCTAGGGTAGGGTATAACAGTTCCTATGGCCCGAAAGGGTGCATGTTTCTAAAGAGGGAAGCACATACAGCTAGGATTCTTTGGTATCTTCTATATTCATCTTGGGGGACTCCTGAGAGTTCATATTTCTTCCTATCTATTGTATTTTGGAGGTGTTATAGCACAAGTTGTAGGTTGGGAAAAGCCCAACCCAACCACACAAAAAAAGTGCTACAACTTGGGAATCCTACACCCAATGTCACCTCAATGTAGGTCCCGCACTTGGGGGGTGACTAAGGTCACTACTAGGAGGTGATCCTGGATACCCTAGGGGGAATGATAAGGATGAAGGGAAATGTAAGGAGAATTCCCCCATAAGGTCAAGTGATGGAAGAAAAAATTGGTTGGGAATGGTAAGTGAAGAGAGGTAAATGGATACCAAGTGAAGAGATAGTTGTCGGTGCACCTGTACCTACCCGAAACACAAGAAAAGACACCTTGCAATGTTATGTGTTAGTGTGGATAAAAAATTTAAGGTTGTTGTCCCTAATTTGAAGCAGAGGATGAAAATTTATATCAACAAATGAAGTATCCAAACTATCATATAAATCACAAGATCAATTGGCAATATCATCAATGAATTTAGAAATCAATTATGACTTGAGCATAGCACTTTAAGACTGAATAAAGCAAGCTATTATAAAATGATTTTCTGTAATGTCCCTTTCCAAATAGGAGCTCCAAAGAGGAGGCTTAATGGTCTAAACAACCCTGTTAGACTATAGCCAAGGCCATGTAGGGGTAAACAAGGTTACTAAAGGTCACTTCA
>ML803894.1:120084-143146 GCA_009831015.1 Picea engelmannii
AAACTTAATTTAAAAATCTCTTTTAAAAAAATAAATTATAAAATTTTGAATTTATTACTCATTTATAAAAAACAAAAAATATTATAAAATTTTAAAAAGATTATATTTTCAATAGCTAATTATATTTAGATTCTCAATTCTTGAATATTTAATGATCATTGTAATTTGAATATTAGATGAGGATGAATGATCAAGATTTAGGATTCACATCCACTACTTTCTTTTGGCATCTTAAAACCAATTAAAACTAAAATCATCTTTATTAAAATTGACTAGTATTTATTCGTTAATACAATGTACCCTTATACAACATGGAATCCATTCCATATCTCACTCCTACATAATTGTACCACCATATTGATGTATCTACCATTTTAAGTGTCACTTAAAACCCTTGTCTATCAATATTTATCAATATGAGAATCAACATTTCATTCACTATCCATACTTAATGTGCTGAGATCACACCCTCTCCATATTGTCATTCAATTTTTTTAATCTTTGCCTCCATTTTTTGCTTTGCAAAACACCAAATCAATTAGGCATGGGCTATAATGGGATAGGAAACTTATTAGTAGGATTAGTTGCAAATACATGGCTAGAATGATAGTTTTGAAGAGAAAAGAATAGACATTGTTACCCCCCCTCCTATGGGTAACTAAGGAGATGATGTCTTGAGGCACATAGGTAGAAGACATGGAGTGTCAAGAGGTAGATGACCAACTAAGCTCACATTGAGTAGACAGAGTCCCTCCTCTCCACCACACATCACCATTCATTGTCAGCAGCGTAGCAACGTTCGCCACACTAGCCTATCCCAACAAGGACAATACATCTTGCTTCATGAGGTAACAAGTCTGGTCTCGTGGTAAGTGTCACTTTAATAATTGAAGCATTTGAGCATGTTGCAAACAATCCTTTCTTGATTATGAAAATGTTTGATTGGAAATTATACCTTTTTCCTTATTTCACCTTGGTGGTTGACATGGTTTCCTGATAAGTGGGTCACCCTCGGGGATGGGGTTGCTACTGGGACCCTTGGAGGGTGTACTTGTTTTTCTTGGTAGGACCTTCCCCGGTGGAAGACATTCATGAAGAGACTAAGCCACTTAGACCTTCATAGGGCCTTGAGAGCCCATTTGTTGGATGTAGTGCCCTACTCATTAGAGGCCTTGGAAGATGAGTGTTGCACTCGAGAAGGTGAATTTAACACTTGAACGATTTTTGGAACCATGAAGGAAGGATGACATCACCCTCCTATGCTCGAATGTCCCTCTTGGGAGGTATGTCGTCACATTTTTTATGGAACGTTTGGCATGATTTACACATTTGGTGATGTTGTGGGCTTGAATCCCCACTCTATTGTTTGATTTGGGGACGATATGACACTCTTATAGCTTGATGTCCTATCCTTTGGAGGCTTTTCCATCGCACATGCCACCTTGGAGAGAGTTTTTGTGGGCTAACTGTTGATATTATGGTAGCTGCAGGAGGTATTAACCTCAATTTGTGACCTTTGACGAGATTAGAATATTCTATAAGTAAGAAAAGACTTGGATATAACCCTAGAAGAGAAGTCGGATAAAGAAAATATTATATATTAAGTCTTTAGCACCTAGAAAAAGAAATCAACTAAAGAAAATATTATATATTAAGTCTTTAGCACCCAGAAAGAGAAGTCAGCCCAGACAGCCTAGAAAAAGAAGTGTAAATATAGGATGTCAGTTTTCATTTGAGCCAGATCTCTCAGAATTACAGAAATCCACTTGTGCGCATTGCAAAAGTCCAGTAGTGCGCAAGTCTGGGGAGTAGCTGCTGCTGCAGTTCTGCAATCTACATCTTCGATTTTTCTGGGTTTGACTCTCTGATCAGTTCTGGTTATCTTTGCTTGGTGCATTAGCCTTGGTTGGCTATTGGTTTTCTACCAGAATTCTTCTCTTTGTCAATGTCAAGGTGCTCGGGGGTGGCATTAGTGCCTATGGTTGGGTGACAATATTGTTATATTTTCTATGGTTAAATGAGCACACCCACTTTACTAACAGATTATGGGCCCACACCTCCTTCATTTAGTCTAACCACTGGAAGGAAGCTAAGCCATAAGGTTATCAAGTTCATTGAAGAATTGTTGCTAGGGTTTCTAGCAGGTCTAGTTACTTAAGCACTATCGCTAGGGTTACTAGCAGGAGCAGTTGCAGGAACCATAAAACTCTTGCCTAACACCTTATGATGGAATACCTTACTCAAGGAGAAGATGTTCTAGTGCGCCTTAGTCCAACGCACCTCTTGGCACTCTCAGAAGGAAAAAATGTAAAGATTAATATTGAGATTTTGGGTCAAAGCTTGATCAGTTATCAGTCAACATAAATCATGAATGAAAAGATGAATCATCTACACTACTCAGTGCTCACAGGAACTCTTGAAGATGACATGTGTATAATTGAAAGTGGAGCCTCCAGGCATATGACAGGAGACCAAGCCAAACTCTCCAATCTAAATGAAAAGAAGACATCATACAAGGTAGAACTTGGATACAAAAACACTTACCTTGTCGAAGGAATTGGTCAAGCATCCGTCAAATTGAAAACAAGTAACAATGTTCATTTGAGCAATGTCTTATATGTACATGGTTTAGAAAAGAATCTTGTATCCATATCTTGCCTATAAGACAAAGGAAAGAAAATAGCCTTTGTAGATGGAAAAATATTATCTTGGCCTAGAGACTCCAACATAGAGAATGCGTTATTGGAACCTGTGAAGGAAGACTATACAGACTACTAGAACGAAATGATGAAGCCCTTGTACATGATGAAGTCAATCCCAATGAAATTTGGCATAGAAGGTATGCTCATATCAACTATCAAGCATTACCCTTCCTCAAAAATATGGTTGAAGGAATACCAGAACTACAGTCTACACATGAAGGAATTTGCAAAGGATGTGCTCTTGGTAAGAATGTTAAGAAACCATTCTCAAGAAGAAATAATAGATCTAAGGAAATCCTAGATCTAATACATTCAGATGTTTGCGGTCCGATGCCAATCAAATCTCTAGGAGGTTCTCTTTACTATGTAATCTTCATAGATGATTACTCAAGAAATACTTGCTTATATCTCTTGAAGACAAAGGACAAAGTTTTCAACAAGTTTCAAGATTTCAAAGCAGAGATAGAGAACCTCACAAACAAGAAAATCAAGACCTTGAGAACAGATAATGGAGGAGAATATACATCCAAGGAATTTGTTTCCTTTTACAAATCGGCAGGGGTTAGGAGGGAGCTAATTGTTCCTCATAATCCTCAACAAAATGGTGTAGCAAAAGGAAGAACATATCTATTGAAGAAATTGTGAATGGACTATTGAACGATCAAGGTTTATCTATGTATCTATGGGGAGAAGAAACCATGACAACAATATATGTTCAAAATAGAAGTCATCACTGCATATTGAAGGATATGAATCTAGAAGAAGCCTTCTTAGGAAAGAAACCTAATGTGGAACACTTAAGAATATTTGTATGCCATGTTTCCTTTCACATCGCCAAGGATAAAAGGAAGAAATTAGAACCCTCGGGAAATAAGGGCATATTAGTGGGATATAGTGAATCATCCAAATCCTATAGAATCTATATCCTGGAACAACATAAGGTTGAAGTCAGCAGAGACGTAACCTTCAATGAAAATATGGATTTCAAGGAATCCATAGAAGAAACTATAGAAGAAGAAGAGTATGAAGAGACTAATGAAAAAAGAACATGTCTTCCAGAAAGTCAAAATGAAGAAACAAAACAACTTGATCAACCGATGCAACCATGTGAAACTATTGAATCAAACACTGTACCCAAAACCAAGAAACGTCCAACTTGGCTTGAAGCTACCCTACAAGAAGCATAAAGACTCAAAGCCCCAAGTGGCACCTTCAGAAAAAGAAAAATGCCCAAGAGATTCTCCAGCTATGCAACATACATGACAAAGCTTCTAAATGAAGAACCCACCACATTTGAAGAGGCATCTCAGAAGAAACAATGGAAATAAGACATGACAGAAGAAAACCAATCCATCATGAAAAATGATGTATGGGGAATTGTGTCGAGACCTAAATAAAAATCAGTAGTGACTTCAAAATGGGTCTATAAGATCAAACATGCAGAAAGCAGAAGCGTAGAAAAATATAAAGAAAGGTCCGTAGCTAGAGGGTTCTCCTAGAAGGAGGGAGAAGACTATGATGAGACATTTGATCATGTTGCCAGATTTACTTCTATTAGAGCCATTATGTCTCTTGCTGCTTCCATGGGATGGAGCTTACATCAGATGGATGTAAAAACAACTTTCCTCAATGGAGAAATCGAAGAAGTAGTATACATTGAAAAACCTCAAGGATTTGAAGTACACTCTAGAGACACTCATGTTTGCAGACTAAAGAAAGCTTTAAATGGACTCAAGCAAGCTCCAAGATCTTGGTATGCCAGAATAGACAACTAATTAATAAGACTTGGTTTCTCCAAGAGTCATGCAGATCCAAATCTTTACTACAAAGTTGTGAACAATGCACCTGTGATTATACTGCTATATGTCGACGATTTATTCTTGAAAGGTGAAGAGTCTCTCATCATCTAGTGTAAAAAGGAACTAGCCTCTGAGTTCGACATGAAATATCTTGGTCTCATGCATTATTACTTGGGACTAGAAGTATGGCAAAAGCATTGTGAAATATTCCTTGGACAAGGAAAGTATGCAGTGAAGATTGTTCAGAAGTTTGGAATGATGGATTGCAAATCCACAGACACTCCTATGATCATAGATATAAGAAAAGTAAGAGACTCAGATTCTAAACCCGTCCCTATATCGACAATTGATTGGGTCATTGATGTATTTAGTAAATGCTCAACCAAATATTTTCTTTTCCATAAACACACTAAGCCAGTCCCATGTGGAACCCATACATGAGCATTGGATAGCTGCAAAGCATGCTCTAAGATATATTCGTGGGACACTAAACTATGTTTTAAGATACGTCGCATACAATGATATACAAATTCATGGATTCGCAGATTCAGATTGGGAAGGAAGTGCAGAAGACATAAGGATTACTTCAGGGATGAGTTTCATCTTGGGCTTCGCTATGATATCTTGGGGGTAGCAGGAAACATAAGTCTGTCACACTTAACACAACAGAATAAAAATATATCGCAGCATGTGAGCATGTATAGAAGCAGTATGGCTGAGAAATTTGATTTCTAGATTATTTGATCAGGTTCCAGATTCGACCATAATATATTGTGACAATTAGAGTTGTATAAATCTATAAAAACACCCAGTGTTTCATGAACGGTCGAAACACATTGAGATCAAATACTACTTTATTCGAGATAAAGTCTAGGAAGGAGAAGTGAAGCTCTAGTATATCCCCACAGATGAGCAGACACCAAATATCTTGACAAAGCCTTTGTCCAGAATAAAGTTTGCATACTTACGAGACAAGTTGGGGATCGTGGAAATAACTCCCTTAGTTCAAAGGGAAGACATGGATCTCCAGGTTGGGAGGGAGCACTGATATATCATTGATTTATGGAAAATCATTTTCCATCTTGGAAAACGGTCAAGGATGGGAAATTCCTTTTCAGTTCGGAAAGTGGTTTGAGATTTGTGATGGAAAGGCATTTTCTAGTTCGAAAAATGGTCCAGACCGAACGGTCATTTTCGTAATGAAAATGGTTCGATAGATTGTTGATGTACCATATACAACAATTCCCCTTGTAGCCAGTGTGGAGGAATGGTCTAGGACAATATTTCTTCTTGGCAGTCACTCTCAGTAGTGGTCAAGAAGAATGGTCTGCCTCACCGGGCAGTCATTCTTTCGAAGTTCATAGTTGTGAGCAGTTTCGAATAATGGTCCGTTTTGGAGGTTGGTGCAGGACAATCATTTCCTTAGGAAATGGTCCGGACAGTCATTCCCTAGGGCAGACTCATTCTCTCAAGGTTGTACTTTGTTTAGTGCCATAGAAATGGCCCAGTTAAGTGAATGGTCCAGGTTCAAAAAATAAGGACATGCATTCCCTAGGGCAGTCTCATTCTCTCCAGGTTGCACTTTGTTTAGTGTTGGAGGAATGGACCAGTTAGGTGAATGGTCTAGGCTTAGAAATCAGGAAAGTTAGTCTTCTATGCTTGAGAAGAATAGTCTAGATAGCTCATGGTTGATGCTTTACTTTCTGAGGGAAGATTCTCTTCCAGATCTCACAAGATGTGAGTGGAAGAATGACCCATATGAATTAGTTTATATCATGATATTGTTTATGTGCAGGTTGATATCAGATGATATGATTTCTATGGAGACTGTATGTCTATGGACAATAGATGTATGCTACTATGGTGGATGTGTTCCACTGGTTGTGGCTATGTGTGCTACTTGGTGTGGTTGTGTACCACTGGATAGTAGTTATGTACTACTATGGATAGACACAGTTGTGTTCTATCAAGATGACATTGTACTGGTTATCATGAAGATTATCTAGTTGGATAATGATGATGGTGCTCATGATTCAATATTCATGAGATAGCATGTATGGATATAATGATGCTACCGATTGAATGGTTTGTTTGTGGTCAAGACCATTACCTATTATACCTCCCTATATAGGAGAGATGTAACACACCCACTAACTAAATCAAATTTTTTCGGTCCTCTGTCGGATTCAAACCCTTAAATAACCATGGAGGCCCAGCGTAAGCTGGCTCCTTCCCTCTCCTTCTCCATTCCCACGCAATCGAGGGTTATATTCACTGTTCCATTTGAACGCAACGTCCTTTATATTTCACACTTCGGCACTACAGCAAGACCCAAACATTCTATTCTGCAACCGTCGAATCCCTGTCAGGGCTGGCGAGCGACCAATAGGGATGAATCCCTACGGGGCAGCGAATGGCCAATAGGAACAAACCTCAATAGGGGTAGAGAATCCACCAATGGGAAACAAGCTCCGTCGCGCGTTTGGGGATAATACAGGTGGCAAGAGAAGAACGCGACACGGTGGACGCCATGACAGGAGGGGCCCCACTTCAAACGNAATTTAAAAAAATCATCTCCATGAGACCGAGATATGTGTAAATGAAATAAGAAGATAATTAATTTTTATGGAGTCTCTCCTGACCGAGATATGTGTGAATGAAATAAGAAGATAATTAATTTTTATGGAGTCTTTCCTGTTTCAATTTTAGTTTTCATAATCTCAACTGTATGACTTAGTAAAATTTTATGGATTCTAGATTTTAGTTTTCATAACGTTAACTGTATGACTTAGTAATTAGGAACAATAATTTAAAAAAATCATCTCCATGAGACCGAGATATGTGTAAATGAAATAAGAAGATAATTAATTTTTATGGAGTCTCTCCTGACCGAGATATGTGTGAATGAAATAAGAAGATAATTAATTTTTATGGAGTCTTTCCTGTTTCGATTTTAGTTTTCATAATCTCAACTGTATGACTTAGTAATTAGGAACAGTAATTTAAAAAAATCATTCAAAATCAATTTATCAATTCAATATAACATATTCTATTATTGAGATTTTATGGAACAAAATTTCATAATCAATTTATCAATTCAATATAACAGATTTTATCGCCAAGCTTATGTAACATATTTTTAAACCAGAAAGAATTACAATGATTTGTATGTAACATATATTTAAATGAGAAAGATGACAATGATTTATGATTTGTTTGTAGATAGAATAAATAGTGTCGGCTAGTTTTTTTTTTTTTTAACAGATTTCAATAAAAACAAATTTCATCAAATCAAAAAATGCAGAAATGAATAAAAGAGGTTAAGTTTTTTTTATCCTAACAAAAAGTCAAAAAGTCAGAAGTAATAAAATTCCCATGAATTTTAGGATTAAACTAGAGAAGCTCACCTCCATAATATTGGCATATCCCTCATCTTGATGCCTGATAACTCTTCTGAAACTTTTCTCAAAGCCATGCTAATGATATGCGTAATCCTGCACAGTATTGCACGCATCAGTTCCTTGTCAAACAAAACCTATAATTTCCATCACTGCAAAATATACAATTCATTTTTGGTCAACATGCATTAATCAAATCAGTTTGTTCTCCTACTTATATCAAAATCTATACAATAAGTTATCTCAAACTACTCATAGCAAGGGAACGATTTATCTTACCTTTGGCATAATGTCGATTCAGAGCACTCCCATTGATTTTTTCTGGTTATGCGATGATCTTGCAAATGAAACTCACAATGTACCCCAAAAAAATTAAAAATAAAATGCGGTGCACCGCAAAAACACAGAAACAAACAATGCAGCCATGGTTATACAACCAAAACTAACAGATCACGTCTTGTAAAAAAAATACAAGAAAGAAGCATGAAGAATGAAGAAAGGATGAAAATAACAGACTATATAAGAAAACAAATAAAATAAAATTGTTGCAGCCAGGAACGCGCATGAAAACAAAGAAATCAATCCGACAGATCTGTCTGAATAATAAAATCTATAAAGATCGATCGAAGCCTGGTTTTAAATCCATCGAGCTGAATGACCGTTGGCGCATGGATAGGCTGCTTTTTGCTTTCTCGTAAATTGAAATGGAGTGGTTGCTTTTTGCTTTCCTATTAACTGAAATGGAGTGGTGCGTTTTAAGAGGTCTCTAGTAGTGGTGAAAACGTTGTGCTGTTTTTTTCTTTTATTCAGATTGGGTGATGGTGATGGTGATGGAGAAACCTATTCCTCCACCAGGTCACATCATCATCATTATCCTGAATGAATGATGAACATCATTGTCACATTAATGCTAACCTGACTTGAATTTAATTATAATGATTATTAGTAGTGATTGAATCCTTCTTGACTTTTTAATTGGTTTAAACTTAATTTAAAAATCTCTTTCCAAAAAAATAAATTATAAAATTTTGAATTTATTACTTATTTATAAAAAACAAAAAATATTATAAAATTTTTAAAAAATTATATTTTCAATAGCTAATTATATCTAGATTCTCAATTCTTGAATATTTAATGATCATTGTAATTTGAATATTAGATGAGGATGAATGATCAAGATTTAGGATTCACATCCACTACTTTCTTTTCTTTTGGCATCTTAAAACCAATTAAAACTAAAATCATCATTATTAGAATTGGCTAGTATCTATTAGTTAATACAATGTACCCTTACACAACATGGAATCCATTCCATAACTCACTCCCACATAATTCTACCACCATATTGGTGTATTTACCATTTTAAGTGTCACTTAAAACCCTTGTTTATTAATATTTATCAATATGAGAATCGACATCTCATTCACTATCCATACTTAATGTGCTGAGATCACACCCTCTCCATATTGTCATTCAATTTTTTTAATCTTTGCCTCCATTTTTTGCTTTGCAAAACATCAAATCAATTAGGCATGGGCTATAATGGGATAGAAAACTTATTAGTAGGATTAGTTGCAAATACATGGCTAGAATGATAGTTTTGAAGAGAAAAGAATAGCCATTGTTACCCCCCATCCTATGGGTAACTAAGGAGATGATGTCTCGAGGCACATAGGTAGAAGACATGGAGTGTCGAGAGGTAGATGACCAACTGAGCTCACATTGAGTAGACAGAGTCCCTCCTCTCCACCACACATCACCATTCATTGTCAGCAGCGTAGCAACGTTCGCCACACTAGCCTATCCCAGAAAGGACAATACATCTTGCTTCATGAGGTAACAAGTTTGGTCTCGTGGTAAGTGTCACTTTAATAATTGAAGCATTTGAGCATGTTGCAAACAATCCTTTCTTGATTATGAAAATGTTTGATTAGAAATTATACCTTTTTCCCTATTTCACCTTGGTGGTTGACATGGTTTCCTGATAAGTGGGTCACCCTTGGGGATAGGGTTGCTACTGGGACCCTTGGAGGGTGTACTTGTTTTTCTTGGTAGGACCTTCCCCGGTGGAAGACATTCATGAAGAGACTAAGCCACTTGGACCTTCATAGGGCCTTGAGAGCCCATTGGTTGGATGTAGCGCCCTACTCATTAGAGGCCTTGGAAGATGAGTGTTGCACTCAAGAAGGTGAATTTAACACTTGAACGATGCTTGGAACCATGAAGGAAGGATGACATCACCCTCTTATGCCTGAATGTCCCTCTTGGGAGGTATGTCGTCACATTTTTTATGGAACGTTTGGCATGATTTACACATTTGGTGATGTTGTGGGCTTGAATCCCCACTCTATTGTTTGATTTGGGGATGATGTGACACTCTTATAGCTTGATGTCCTATCCTTTGGAGGCTTTTCCATCGCACATGCCACCTTGGAGAGAGTTTTTGTGGGCTAACTGTTGATATTATGGTAGCTGCGGGAGGTATTAACCTCAATTTGTGACCTTTGACGAGATTAGAAAATTCTAGAAGTAAGAAAAGACTTGGATATAACCCTAGAAGAGAAGTCGGATAAAGAAAATATTATATATTAAGTCTTTAGCACCTAGAAAGAGAAATCAACTAAAGAAAATATTATATATTAAGTCTTTAGCACCCAGAAAGAGAAGTCAGCCCAGACAGCCTAGAAAAAGAAGTATAAATATAGGATGCCAGTTTTCATTTGAGCCAGATCTCTCAGAATTACAGAAATCCACTTGTGCGCATTGCAAAAGTCCAATAGTGCGCAAGTCTGGGGAGCAGCTGCTGCTGCAGTTCTGCAATCTGCATCTTCGGTTTTTCTGGGTTTGACTCTTTGATCAGTTTTGGTTATCTTTGCTTGGTGCATTAGCCTTGGTTGGCTATTGGTTTTCTACCAAAATTCTTCTCTCTGTCAAGGTCAAGGTGCTCGGGGGTGGCATTAGTGCCTATGGTTGGGTGACAATATTGTTATATTATCTATGGTTAAATGAGCACACCCACTTTACTAACAGATTATGGGCCCACACCTCCTTCATTTAGTCTAACGACTAGAAGGAAGCTAAGCCACAAGGTTATCAAGTTCATTGAAGAATTTTCGTTAGGGTTTCTAGCAGGTGCAGTTACTTAAGCACTATCGCTAGGGTTACTAGCAGGTGCAGTTGCAGGAACCATAAAACTCTTGCCTAACACCTTATGATGGAATACCTTACTCAAGGAGAAGATGTTCTAGTGCGCCTTAGTCCAACGCACCTCTTGGCACTCTGAGAAGGAAAAAATGTAAAGATTAATATTGAGATTTTGGGTCAAAGCTTGACCAGTTATCAGTCAACATAAATCATGAATGAAAAGATGAATCATCTACACTACTCAGTGCTCACAGGAGCTCTTGAAGATGACATGTGAATAGTTGAAAGTGGAGCCTCCAGGCATATGACAGGAGACCAAGCCAGACTCTCCAATCTAAATGAAAAGAAGACATCGTACAAAGTAGAACTTGGAGACAAAAACACTTACCTTGTCAAAGGAATTGGTCAAGCATCCGTCAAATTGAAAACAAGTAACAATGTTCATTTGAGCAATGTCTTATATGTACATGGTTTAGAAAAGAATCTTGTATCCATATATTTCCTATAAGATAAAGGAAAGAAAATAGCCTTTGTAGATGGAAAAGTATTATCTTGGCCTAGAGACTCCAACATAGAGAATGTGTTATTGGAACCCATGAAGGAAGACTATACAGACTACTAGAACGAAATGATGAAGCCCTTGTACATGATGAAGTCAATCCCAATGAAATTTGGCATAGAAGGTATGCTCATATCAACTATCAAGCATTACCCTTCCTCAAAAATATGGTTGAAGGAATACCAGAACTACAGTCTACACATGAAGGAATTTGCAAAGGATGTGCTCTTGGTAAGAATGTTAAGAAACCATTCTCAAGAAGAAATAATAGATCTAAGGAAATCCTAGATCTAATACATTCAGATGTTTAAGGTCCAATGCCAGTCAAATCTCTAGGAGGTTCTCTTTACTATGTAATCTTCATAGATGATTACTCAAGAAATACTTGCATGTATCTCTTGAAGACAAAGGACAAAGTTTTCAAGAAGTTTCAAGATTTCAAAGCAGAGATAGAGAACCTCACAAACAAGAAAATCAAGACCTTGAGAACAGATAATGGAAGAGAATATACATCCAAGGAATTTGTTTCCTTTTGCAAATCGACAGGGGTTAGGAGGGAGCTAATTGTTCCTCATAATCCTCAACAAAATGGTGTAGCAAAAGGAAGAACATATCTATTGAAGAAACTGTGAACGCACTGTTGAACGATCAAGGTTTATCTATGTATCTGTGGGGAGAAGAAACCATGACAACAATATATGTTTAAAATAGAAGTCCTCACCGCATATTGAAGGATATGAATCTAGAAGAAGCCTTCTCAGGAAAGAAACCTAATGTGGAACACTTAAAAATATTTGTATGCCCTGTTTACATTCACATCCCCAAGGATAAAAGGAAGAAATTAGAACCCTCGAGAAATAAGGGCATATTAGCGGGATACAGTGAATCATCCAAATCCTATAGAATCTATATCCTGGAACAACATAAGGTTGAAGTCAGCAAAGACGTAACCTTCAATGAAAATATGGCTTTCAAGAAATCCATAGAAGAAACTATAGAAGAAGAAGAGTATGAAGAGCCTAATGAAAAAAGCACATGTCTTCCAGAAAGTCAGAATGAAGAAGCAAAACAACTTGATCATCTGATGCAACCATGTTAAACTATTGAATCAAACACTGTACCCAAAACCAAGAAACGTCCAGCTTGGCTTGAAGCTACCCTACAAGAAGCAGAAAGACTCAAAGCCCCAAGTGGCACCTTCAGAAAAAGAAAAATGCCCAAGAGATTCTCCAGCTATGCAACATACATGACAAAGCTTCTAAATGAAGAACCCACCACATTTGAAGAGGCATATCATAAGAAACAATGGAAATAAGACATGACAGAAGAACACCAGTCCATCATGAAAAATGATGTATGGGAAATTGTGCCTAGACCTAAAGAAAAATCAGTAGTAACTTCAAAATGGGTCTATAAGATCAAACATGCAGCAAGCAGAAGCGTGGAAACATATAAAGAAAGGTCCATAGCTAGAGGGTTCTCCCAGAAGGAGGGAGAAGACTATGACGAGACATTTGATCATGTTGCCAAATTTACTTCTATTAGAGCCATGATGTCTCTTGCTTCTTCCATGGGATGGAGCTTACATCAGATGGATGTAAAAACAACTTTCCTCAATGGAGAAATCGAAGAAGCAATATACATTGAAAAACCTCAAGGATTTGAAGTACACTCCAGAGACACTCAAGTTTGCAGACTAAAGAAAGCTTTATATGGACTCAAGCAAGCTCCAAGATCTTGGTATGCCAGAATAGACAACTAATTAATAAGACTTGGTTTCTCCAAGAGTCATGCAAATCCAAATCTTTACTACAAAGTTGTGAACAATGCACCTGTGATTATACTGCTATATGTCGACGATTTATTCTTGAAAGGTGAAGAGTCTCTCATCATCTAGTGTAAAAAGGAACTAGCCTCTAAGTTCGACATGAAATATCTTGGTCTCATGCATTATTACTTAGGACTAGAAGTATGGCAAAAGCATTGTGAAATATTCCTTGGACAAGGAAAGTATGTAGTGAAGATTCTTCAGAAGTTTGGAATGATGGATTGCAAATCCACAGACACTCCTATGACCACAGATATAAGAAAAGTAAGAGACTCAGATTCTAAACCCATCCCTATATCGATAATTGATTGGGTCATTGATGTATTTAGTAAATACTCAACCAAATATTTTCTTTTCCGTAAACACACTAAGCCAGTCCCAAGTGGAACCCATACATGAGCATTGGATAGCTGCAAAGCATTCTCTAAGATATATTCGTGGGACACTAAACTATGTTTTAAGATATGCCGCATATAGTGATATACAACTTCATGGATTCATAGATTCAGATTGGGAAGGAAGTGCAAAAGACAGAAGGATTACTTCAGGGATGAGTTTCGGCTTGGGCTTCGCTATGATATCTTGGGGCAGCAGGAAACATAAGTCTGTCACACTTAACACAACAGAATAAAAATATATCGCAGCATGTGAGCATGTATAGAAGCAGTATGGATGAGAAATCTGATTTCTGGATTATTTGATTAGGTTCCAGATTCAACCATAATATATTGTGACAATCAGAGTTGTATAAGGCTATAAAAACACCCAGTGTTTCATGAATGGTCGAAACACATTGAGATCAAATACTACTTTATTCGAGATAAAGTCTAGGAAGGAGAAGTGAAGCTCTAGTATATCCCCATAGATGAGCAGACACCAGATATCTTGACAAAGCCTTTGTCCAGAATAAAGTTTGCATACTTACGAGACAAGTTGGGGATCATGGAAATAACTCCCTTAGTTGAAAGGGAAGACATGGATCTCTAGGTTGGGAGGGAGCACTGATATATCATTGATTTATGGAAAATCATTTTCCATCTTGGAAAATGGTCAAGGATGGGAAATTCCTTTCCAGTTTGGAAAGTGGTTTGAGATTTGCGATGGAAAGGCATTTTCCAGTTCGAAAAATGGTCCAGACCAAACGGTCATTTTCGTAATGAAAATGGTTCGATAGATTGTTGATGTACCATATACAACAATTCCCCTTGTAGCCAGTGTGGAGGAATGGTCTAGGACAATATTTCTTCTTGGTAGTCACTCTCAGTAGTGGTAAAGAAGAATGGTCTGCCTCACCGGGCAGTCATTCTTTCGAAGTTCATAGTTGTGAGCAGTTTCGAATAATGGTCCATTTTGGAGGTTGGTGCAGGACAGTCATTTCCTTAAGAAATGGTCCGGACAGTCATTCCCTAGGGAAGATTCATTATCTCAAGGTTGTACTTTGTTTAGTGCCATAGAAATGGCCCAGTTAGGTGAATGGTCCAGGTTCAACAAACAAGGACATGCATTCCCTAGGGCAGTCTCATTCTCTCCAGGTTGCACTTTGTTTAGTGTTGGAGGAATGGTCCAGGCTTAGAAATCAAGAAAGTTAGTCTTCTATGCTTGAGAAGAATAATCCAAATAGCTCATGGTTGATGCTTTACTTTCTGAGGGCAGATTCTCTTCCAGATCTCACAAGATGTGAGTGGAAGAATGGCCCATATGACTTAGTTTATATCATGATATTGTTTATGTGTAGGTTGATATCAGATGATATGATTTCTATGGAGACTGTATGTCTATGGACAATAGATGTATGCTACTGTGGTGGATGTGTTCCACTGGTTGTGGCTATGTGTCACTAATCAATTAGTTGTGTTCTACTTGGTGTGGTTGTGTACCACTGGATAGTAGTTATGTACTACTATGGATAGACACAGTTGTGTTCTATCAAGATGACATTGTACTGGTTATCATGAAGATTATCCAGTTGGATAATGATGATGGTGCTCATGATTCAATATTCATGAGATAGCATGTATGGATATAATGATGCTACCGATTGAATGATTTGTTTGTGGTCAAGACCATTACCTATTATACCTCCCTATATAGGAGAGTGTGTTGATATTATAGTAACTGTGGGAGGTATTAACCTCCATTTGTGACCTTTGATGAGATTAGAATATTCCGGAAGCAAGAAAAGACTTGGATATAACCCTAGAGGAGAAGTCGGTGAAAGAAAATATTATATATTAAGTCTTTAGCACCTCGAAAGAGAAGTCAACTCAGACAGCCTGGAAAAAGAAGTATAAATATAGGACGTCCGTTTTCATTTGGGCCAGATCTCTCATAATTGCAGAAATCCACTTGTGCGCACTGTAAAAGTCCAGTAGTGTGCAAGTCTAGGGAGCAATTGTTGTCGCAGTTTTGCAATCCACATCTTCGGTTTTTCTGGGTTGGAATCAATGATCAATTTTGGTTATCTTTTCTTGGTGCATTAGCCTTGGTTAGCTATTGGTTTGCTACTAGAATTATTCTCTCTGTCAAGGCCAAGGTGCTTGAGGGTGGCATTAGTGCCTATGGTTGGGTGACAATATTGCTATATTGTCTATGGTTAAACGAGCACACCCACTTTACTAACACTAGCATCCCATCATTTGATTATTTTTGGTCATCTTGTAGACCATGTGGGAAAAAAGGAAAAACGATTTGCTTATTTAGCTTTGTAACTTATGTTTTAGCCTAAAATTATGGATTTAATTGTAAAAAGTGCACACACTAGGGTTGGTTTTCCTCATATAAATATGAGTCAAGTCACTTGTCACAAAATAATAACTCATCGCTTGAGTATTTGCTCTTGGACTTAAATTTCGGCCCTCTTGGGAAATTCACTCTCTCTTATTTTTTGGTCATTATGGATGCAACACTTGTCTATTGGTGGAATAAAGGCTAACGATTTCTCTTGGATGCTTTCTTCTTGGAAAGTGGATGGAATTTATTTGATAAGTAAGGGTTTTGCATGGTATTTCTTGGATTAGGTAAGGAATTTATGCAATCTTGTATTTTTCTTCTTAATTTCAAGGTTACATAATCAAACCCTTGGAGGAGTATAAGGGAATACACCCTGCCTAAAGGAATTTTCTTCTATTGTTATTGAAAAGGCTTAAGGATTGCTACAAGGAGTATGAGGGTTTACACCCTTGTAGCAAAACCTTGCTAGGGTTTATCTTCTCTAGGGAGTAAGAAGATTTACACCCATAGAATATCATCAAAACCAAGTTTAACTTGGTTTTGATCAACCAAGAGACTCCATTAACCCAATAGATAAGGCACTAATTGCATTGGAGATTGAATATTGTTGCATTGGTAAATGTGAAAGTTAAGAGCTTGAATTGTTTAAAGTTGGATTAAAATTTTACATGCTATTGGCTATCTTTCCCCCCAAGGGAATATTGATTTACTAAGTGATTGGTTTACTATAATAAGCATTAAGCTACAACCATTAGGGATGCAAAAAAACACTCTTTATCACTCACTTTATTCACTTTTCCACTAGTGAAATTTACTTGCAAGCTATGATAATTGATATACCGTTTAAGAGCTATTGTATGGGTGGCTTACTTGCTTATTTTGGTGGTTAGAAATTGTTATTGTAGAAAAATTTTGCTACAACCATTGGGCTTGTTATCGCACAAGTTGTAGATTGGGAAAATCCTGACCCATCCACCAATTGGAAACAACTGGGAGAGAAACTACCCACTGTCACCTTAGGCAGGTGTTCCCGTCACTTTAGAGGTGAGGTAGTCACCTCAAGGGGTGAATCTTGATGACCCTAGGGGGAATTGAGATGGAAAATGATAAGTATGAATGGATTTCCCTAGAGGTAAATTATAAATGATAGGAAGATCTTGGAAAAGAGTCTTGGGAAGGATTAAGGGTTTCCAAGTGAGTTGAGTGGCCTGCTGAAAGTAAAGTACCTGCCCGAGACACAATGAAAACCAAGGATGCTTGAAATATGTTAGCTGGAAAATCAAGTTAATATTGTTGTCCCTAATTGTAGAAAAATTAAATGATATACATCATCTCATAAAATATTGTAAGGGGTGCAATATAAGTGCTAAAAATATGATAAAATAAACAAGAGACAAGCTAGGGAGAGCTAGCTCAACTCATCAATGATTAAGCAATACTCTAGAAAAAAACACAAGGTTGAAACAAAATATTGCTTCAATGACATTTATAATCCTTATGGATATAGCAAACCAATCTTAATAGAAGAAAAATCAGCCACTGGAAACCACTTCTAACTAGCCCAACAAGTGCACTAGGGTTAGTAGAGAATTAGGGAAAAATTAGGGGTTAGTTCTAGGGTCATTTTAGGAGTTATTAGGGGTTAAAGGGTTATATTTTCTGTAGCCTTATGGTTGTAGGTTATTTTGTAATAGTAGAAAGAATTAATGGTTGAAAGAGGACGTCTCAATGAGGTAGGAGAGCCAAAGGCTCGATGAACAACTTCCCAAAGAGACAACTTCAAAACTTGAAAAGTTCACGTTTACCAAGGAAGCAATTTATTTCTCCAATGCAACAAGTAATGACTAGTTCCTTTAATGATTGGGTTAATGGAGTCAATCAAAGAATGAGCTAGAGGTACTATCTCCTTGGGGGTGAAATCCTCTTACTCCTCAAGGCAAGTATCCCTAGCTAGGGTTTAGGCTGAGAGGGTGTATGCACTTATAATTCTCTTAGAAAACCCTTGTTAAACCAATAAAATTTAAGAATAAAGTGATGGAGGCTATGGTGGGGTGTATGCCCTTATACTTCCCACCTAGCTCTATCAAAATAACCTTGATTTGAATAAAAAATGATAGCACAATGTAAAAATCCTTACTAATTCAAGGAAAATGCTAAGATGAACCACCACAAATAGAAACGAAGAGGATTCCAAGGATAGCACAACACTTCCATCAACCAATAACCAAATATATAGTCATACTCAAGAGAAAAATAGAGAAACTAGCCAAAGAGAGCGAAAAATCCAGTCTAATACTTCTCACAATGGGAGAGTTGTGATTTCAAAATGATACAAAATGTCACTAACATATTTTTTCAACATTGGCAAGGGTAAAACATAAGACAAGGGGTCCAAAACCCTTATATTATCCCTTGTAAACTAATAATATTAAACAATTTATCTTTAAATTCGCTTTTTGCACAAATGAAAACCCTAAGAGTGACATCACCCCTTTAGGAGGGACGTTTTGGAACTTTTAGGTCAAACGTTGAGTTGGAGATGATAGGGTTGGGCCTCCAAAGGCCATGTGTCACAAATCCAACTTTCTATTCCATGATACAAGGGTTCATTCCTTCAAAACATGCCATGTGTACTCATCACCACCTCAAGCCCCTCAAGCATGACATTAAGCCTTCAAAAGATGATGTTTTTCCTCTCCTAGGAAAAATGTTTGGCATGCAAAGGCTAGGTCATGTATTCCAAGGTGTCCTCTACGCCTCCATAGGTATGTCTCTCTCATCCGGCATGCAAGACCTTGGAATCCAACCTATGGGCTTCAAGCCCCATGGAATCTCAAGCTAGGCTTGTTCCTCCAAAACTGTCCACCAACTAGATCCTGGAAAGAGAAATAAACACGCCCTCCAAGGATCTCAAGTCAAAGTATCATGATGAGTAAATCAAATCAATAAATGAGCCACCTAATCATGTGCATCAAATATTATCCTTTCAAACAAGTAAGTGCTCAAATACATTATGCGACTTTCCAAGCTTGGATATGGGAGGGTTGAAGAGGTGTCCTATTGGGTAGATCTTGTCCTAGGTCAAGGGGCGTTTCCAAGTGATCCCTCTCTAAGTCATGTAAGGTGGATGAAGTGGTTAAGGATCAAGACTCAATGGGCATGGGGTTCATGAAATACATGGGTTGTAGTGTCTCATTTGTGGGTTCCTTTGTAGAGGGTGTGTGGCACCTTCGTTTGCACTGCAATTTGTTCAAGCCCATCGTTTTGTCATTCTTTGTTTCTTTCGTATTTTAAGGACAAGTTGAAGGCCAATGTCATGGAATGGTGTTCATATAATGACAATGTCACTCACAAAAACCTTGTGGAGATGAGAAGGATGGATCATCATGAGACCCCCTTTCTCTCAATTGTGCAATTGAGAGCCACTATCTTGGCTTGGTGGCCAGATGATGGTAATGTCATATCTCTAGATACCCATGATCGTGATAGGCTGACTCATGATGAGACCTCCTATCCTCCAACTAACCCCCTAGGAATTCTATAATTTATTCTTGTGGGCCCCCCTTTTCTTACAGATAAGCATTTCATTGATTTCTTCAGGGACCCTGAGCGAAGTATCTAGAAGGTTTATATATAGGATTTTATATTTTACCCAACAAAAATCCCTCTAGGCCTTCAACCCCTTCCTCCCATAGAATGAGGGACAACCCCTTCTTGGGTCAATACACCCTAAGATCCAAAGAGACAAGGAAATGGGGGGTTAAAGTGATGAAAAGTGGTAAGTATGGCCGAGAATGGTACGATGGCTCTTCAAGGGATTTCCTAGTATCAAACCTATTCACTGAGGAAGACCACTTACTAGGGAACATTGTCAACAACCAAGGTGAAATAGGGAAAAAGGCATAATGTCCAAGCATATGTTATGAAATCTAAAACGGTCTAATATACAACATACTCAAATGCTTCAAATATTGAAATGACACATACCATAATACTTGACTTGTACCTCATGGAGCAAGGCCCAATGCCTTTTGGAAGATAGCTGATGTGATGGATGCAATCTGAAAATCTATGACCTATGTGGTAGTGACAAGGGTCTCCATCTGTGCAAGTGGATATTGTTGGTCATGTAGTCCCTCGACACTCCATATCTGCAACTTGAGGGCCTCAAGACATAATCTCCTTAGTTATCTGTAATATCCCTCAGCCAAACACAAATGTAAATATAATCCAAGTTTATTTAAGCTAGTGAGTTGTTTAGACATCATTTTTGTAATACACCTTTCATGGCATGGTGCGCACATATACTACGCAGTAAAGGGATGTAATGTGCACATTTCTGAATACCGCGCGCAGTAACTAAGGTGCGCACAACCTTAAAGACAGAGGATACAACGCGCAGTAACTAAGTGCACACAATATTAAGGTCAACGAACCTTTGTGTATATAATATGCATTATAGGTTGGTGAGCCAATATTGTAAGCCGGAATGCTTATGTCTTGGACTTAGGCCAACGCGCCTAGATGTCAAGGGCCAATGCACCTACTTTGTACATGAATCATGATTAATATAAAATACATCACTATGCACAGACCGACCACAATAAAAGAGATGGCGGAATGAACTTCACCAGTTAGGGAAAGGGAGGGCCACAAGTCAAGGGAATATTATATTAATATTTCCCAAAACATAAAGTATGGATAATTTTATCCTAAGTTCTAAAGTTGGGGACAAGTGGACAAAAGTAACTTTCGATATGACAAGTGTCAAGTTGGGGACATGCATTCATATCGTGGGGAAACTTAAACTAGTGGGGATTATTTGAGAGAAGGGCGGACAAATAGAGAAAAAGGGGGGAAAACCAATAGGCTGACCATCATTTTTGACAGAGAGTTCACAGTGATTCCAAAACACACTTAGTTATCCTTTCAATGACTCCATGACCATTTCACTCATACATTCCGTTATCCTTGAGACAACCATTCCACCTTTCTGAAACCTGTTTCCCCGCCCCTTTTGGTTGGTGTACCTGTTTAGCTTGGAGCGGGATTGAAGAATTGGGTTGTCAGGCTCGTGAGCAGTTCTCTGGGTGAGAGAATTGCTGGGGATTGAATTCCGTAGGTGCTAAACTACAGCTACAGTGCTCAGATACTTTCAGTCCGACCTGTTTATGAAGCCTTGGAAGGGAAGTGGGGCAACCGAGGGACTGTTGAGAAGAGAAGGGGCACACTTCCTTGGGTGGGACAGGCATATGGGGAATGAGAGGTTGTAGGCTGTTAGTTGAGTGAGCACATGAGACAAAGTCTTTCTTGTTGTCCATGAGCCTTAGCTTGGATAGGAATCCATTTTCCCTGGGTGGAGTTCAGTCCCAACTCGGGGGTGATTCACTGTTGAGAGTGATGAATAGTGTAATCTATGGATGGGAGGTTCATGGACGGTCTGTAAGCAGTTGGTGACAGTCTTTTTAAAGATAAGTATCAATTGTATGATGTATGGATATGCTGTTTTTTTATTTACAAGCCCATGTTACGATTTATCATATACATGACTATGAAAGCTTGTGTGCTTATGGGTAATTTCTTGTAAATGATGCATATCGGTAATTACTTTTATTTTAATATAAAAGTCATGAGTTACAGAAAGTAATGGTTTGTTTATATTTAGATGTAAAGCTTCCATGAGCATGTTGTATGTATATGTTTTAGTTGCATGCAGTCTAAAGAGTAAATTTAGGTGGCATTGCTTAGTTGAATACTGGGTATGCTACTGTATGTTCCGCAGTATGGGAATGAAAATGTTCCCTAGAGTAGCATGGTCCAGCCTCATGGCTGGAAATGTTACCGAATGGTGTCAGAGCATGAGTGGTTTCTCTGGAGTGGCGTACCCCGACCTCAGGTTGGTCGAGGGGGTCGTTACATTATCCCAGAAAATGGGGATAACATGGTTGCCATAAATACTTGTTGATAACTCTCATTAACAATCATCATTTGTCATTAAAGTATTGGTCTAAACATTGGAACATTGTGTACTAGTTGCAAGGTTTATTTTCCAATATCATACACTTTATTTTGATGGTTTACTTTGAATTTGTCATAACTTCTTCATCGCTGATATATATTTCCTTATAGATGCAATTTTGGGACAACAATATTTCTTATTGATTACCACTTGTATTGAGGCTTATATCATCATATTTGATCTTGTTTTGGTTTGTCTAACATTGTTTTGTAGGTACACAACCTTGGAAACCATTTACCAACTCCAAAGACTCTCTCCTCAAGCCTCAAATCCATCTTATACCTTGACATCTAGGGGTATTATTATATCTCCTTTCTTCTCCCCTTGTAATCCCCCTAGGGTTACCCAAGAATCCTCCCTTGTATTGGACTTTCCCTTCACTAAAACAAGGAGGATATATATTGTGTTGACAGTGATAAGTGTCCCGAATTGTGTCACACATTTGTTTCTTGGGTTGGGATTTTCCCAAACTAAAAAATGTGTGATAAAATTTTTGGTGTCATTTCTAGGGAGGATTTTGAATCCTTTCCGACCCATATTGACACCTGGAAATTCTACCTCAAAGCCTTTACCTAACTTGCCTAGTGACTCCATTTGAGGGAAGTTACCTTGTAATTTTTTATGAGCCTTTCATATAGTTCATCTGGTGACTCCATTGATGTATCATGTAAGTATATGATGAATGCCTACCAGAAAGGTGGTATGATATCCCAAAATTTTATGGTGATCCATGTTCGATAATTACACATGTTGTCAGATTTACCAAATACATTGGTATACATGAGATAACCTAAGATTATGTTCTAACACAATTGTTCTTTTTATCTCTAGATACGAAACAAAGGAATTTTATCAGGTATACTTGTATCCCAAAGGTATTAGC
>ML803895.1:0-20038 GCA_009831015.1 Picea engelmannii
ACCCAACAATGTGGTGATACCACCCTACTAAATATGTTTTCTACATAACCACCTACCTTGAGCTGCAAGAAATTTCAAATTCCTGGGACCAGGAAGACATCTTATCAGTTGGAGCCTTTGAATACAATGTTCGACGTTCTCAAAGTGGAATCGTTCATGGCTTTGGCGAGATGAAGCCCCATAAATTTATTCACATTTGTTCCGAATCAATGACGCAACTTAACATGGTCTGGCCATTTTTGGCCAACATAGTGAGATTGGTGAAGCCATAGCAGGAACTATAGGCAAAGAAATTGCCTCCTGTCAACCAGATGCTGATTTCACTGGGTCCGTGGAGATCAAGATGATAAAGAATGGTTGTGGTAGAGCAATGCTTGCTATAGACTCTATTAAAACAAAGCCGCTGAGGTTTTGCGTATCAGCAAGGCTTTGGCTATCTGATATAAATATTACTCTCGTTTTATGTTCAATTCTCTAGCAAAGGGTTTGATCCGAAATGTGATCTAGGCCCTGCAACAATTTTTTTCCTTACGACCCAGAATCCACAGATGATGAGATAGAAACATATGTATTTTGTTTTTCTGTTTAATGGAAATTTCTGTTGGAAGTGGCAGCAAACTTGAAATGAGGATTTAGAATATGATTTAATGTTTATAAAAAAATTAAAGCAAAGTTACAAACAAGTTTGAATGAATTTCAAGACTAGTTGATTTAATAATGGTTTTGGATTTAAAATTGTTTTTGTTTGGATTTAAAATTGTTTTTGTTTGGTTAAGAAGACTTAACTATAAAATTCTACTCTTACTGATAACTAATCTATTATTGTAAATAACTTAATTTTTCTTAAATAAAAATGACGAATCAACTGCATTAAAGAATAACAATCAATAATGACTATCCTGATTTGTGAATTTTAAGAAATTATAATTTGTAGTTGTGGTTATATTCATACAGAGAAGCATCCATATGTACAAAACCATCATAAAATCTCTTCCCTAATAAGCTGCAACTCGCTTTTCGCAACGTCTCCTGAGCTTATGAATGCTCTCTATATATTTAAGGAAATTTAAATTACGTATACATCTTTGTAACTAGGTTAAGCCAATTAAAGTGGAAAACCACACTGAAAGTCGATCAAATGCAATTTTTTTTTCAAATTTATGTTTACAATGATTCTTTAGGAATATATTTCACTTGGTCCCAATAATTCCTCTCTTACAAATTGTAATAGGTCACCGTTATAAGGTTAACTTACAAATTGTAATAAGTCACCATTATAAGATTAATGTGTACTTCATTCTTCATTTAAAATTTTATTTTCTGCATGATTTTAACTTTAATGAGCTGCATAAGGTGATTTTTATTGAAAGGGTCATGGCTCTAATATTATCCTCTTTGTTATTCAAAGGTATGGTTGTAATACCAATTTGTATCGTTGAGGGTATAATGATTTAAGTAAAGGATTATAAATTTTTAAATTTAAATTTAATTTTTAATTAATGTAATTTAATATATTTTATATAGATTAAAGTAGGTTTGATTAATGTATATGATGTATCTTTAATATGTTGGTTGTTAACATTTTCTTGTGCATTTTATATATTGAAGTTTTATAAATTTTATTTATTTTATTGGTTTTTGAAATTTCTTTCATTTTCATTGTTAAAGATGTAGTCACCATTATGACTTAGACAAAAGATAAGGAAATTCTCAAAGTGAAACATTTTGACCTAATCTATGCCTATTCAGGGTATTTATACACAACCATTCTTGATGCCCTTAAGGGTATTTATACACAACCATTCTTGATGCCCCTCACCCTCATCTGGTCGAATGAAATATTCTTGGTGCATCTCATGCGACATATGGTGTTATTAGTTCTATGGTGCATATCACTAACCCATATGGTCATACAACCCCCTATGGAACCAATCATTATAGTGGATCTAACACCTCCTAATGCAATGTTAGTACTTCATATGGGAAACAAACATACATGCATTACAATGTGCCTTACTCCCCTCCCAACATCCCATAAGGAAACTCACATCCATCAAACTCTAGCATGCCCCTCTAAGGACAACATGCTTGACAACATGTGCATGGTCCTTCATGCGACAATCAAAATTGTAATGGAGGAACTTCCACATCTTACACCACATAACCCATATGCTAATTCCCCCTTGGAAAATCCATACTAAGCATTCCTTGGTCCCCCAATAGGTGACCAAAAACCATAATCTTCTACACAACAAGCCCATGTCAAATTTGTCCAACCTTTTCCCACTTACAGAACACAAGAATTTGAATAGTTAAACATGGTTAACCCTTAAAATACACAAAATAAGGGTATAAATAAAGGGAAGAATAAGGCACAAAACCCACCTCAAGGACTAGGGGATAGTTCCTCCAACCCACCCAATAATACTAGAGGCAACACCCAACCCAAGAAACTAGAGCCAAAATTATACAACAATAGTCAACCAAAACAAGGAAAAAACAATGGCCTTGGGACTAATTTCCCTTGTGCATTATTTATTGAGTTTGGTCATTACACTCACCATTGCCCCTAGATCATTGATGTTAGGGACCTATTATCGCACAATCTATACTTTCCTAAAGACCAAAGCAAGTAGATTCAATATTGGCATAACAGGGGATGACCTATCACTGTCAGCTTAATAGGAAACCCCTTTCTATTTAGGGGTATATCAACGTATCCCAGGGGAGACGTCCCCAGTGACCTGAGGGTTTGAGAAGGCTAAGGAAAGAAAGTTCCACCCCTTTCACAAGTCACTTAATTTCAAAGGGTTCTTTGTGTCTTATAGAGATGAAGCAAAAGATACATGAGGTGTACCTGCCCAGAACAAGACAACAATAGAAAAAGCATGCAAATTCAAGGTACCATATGATGTTAGTGCTTCATAAAACCATGAACCTTTGAGAAATGAATAAGTTGATGTAATACTGCAACAAAGTAATTATCTATAACATCAATGAATGTTTTGTAACAACCATAATAATTATGCTTCAAAAAATGCTTAGAAAAGACAAGAGAATATTGGCCTAATTTGATAGAATGATAGCGACTTGTCAAAAACAAAGTTGGCAATGTCTAATAAGATTTTAATGTCACTTATTAAGGTGAATGTGCTGTTGTAGGATGGCTGTAAAAATCTTTCGCAATAGGAACATGTTTGTTAGGGAGTTAGTCTAGTTTAAGATTAGTAAGAGTTAGTAAAAGTTTCAAGGAAATTTATTTGAGAGTTGTTTGAACAAATCAATCACCAAGGTGAGTAAACTAGTGCCTTTTAGGGTATATGGAGTCAACAATAGCAGCAACAGATCTTAGAGAAAATTATCAATGATAGTGCTTGTCCAAAGGAGATGCAGTGGGTGGAGGAGGTGTCTGTAACCCAAGGCCTCAAACACCCAAGTCCTTAAGAGAAAATCAGCTAGAAAGTAAGAAGACTTAGGCCCTGGCGGTTTCACTTTCCTTGGACAAATTTAGTAGTAACATATGCAATAGGAAATTAGAGTAGGGTTGTTAGAGTGCTAGTAAGTAGGGATCTAGTAGCTACTTCTAAACAAGATGTACTTTGAGAATTTCAACAAGTGGAAGACTATAGAGAAAAATATAATAACTTATGTTTCTCTCCCAGGGTTTTGAGCAAGCAATTTTATAATCTTTAACATGAACTAAGTAAAATTTACCAAAAGCATTTAACATAAAAAAATTGCAGATTTTCTACTTACTTCACCAAGAATAATCAAGCTAAACCCTAGTCGAAGATCCTCCACAATGAAAAATAGCCAAAATACACCAAGATTTTCCCCTCAAAGAAGTTGCATACCACTTAATTTCAACCAATAACCCTTAAAGAGGGCATAATTTTAGACCACACACTTGTGTGATGGGAGATGATGATAAAAATGAGAGTTTTATCTCTTATTTATACAATATTAATGACCTTTATTTACAATCAGGTCATAAAAAGGCCGACATGGCCAAATTACATTAAAACCCATTTTTCACAAAAAATGTCATTAATTAAACCCTAATTTCATCTTCAAGGGTGACATCATTCCCTTCTAGGGTGACGTTAGGACCCTAAGGTAGAACACTGGGCCTCGAGTGCATAACGTTTGGCCTCCAAAGGCTCTGAATGCTGCCACACGTGCCAACTAGCACACAACTTCCCATCATAAATAAAAACCCTTAACTCTGGATGATGTCAAGGTCAAAATGATGACGCCATTTTCTCTCAAGGGTCAACGTCCAGGTGGAAAGGAAAACCCCCCCCCATGGGTCTAGGTCTGTCACAGTGTCCCTGGTGCAACGTCCTTTCGTCCTAGTGCAATCCTCTGGTTTCTCTTCCCCCCTGGTGGGGTTACAACATCCATTTGTTGGGATTTCATCCCCATGGAGGTCCGACCTAATCATTCCCCCATATGTACCAGTCCACCGGGAAAATTCTTACAACAACAACAAGTACGCCCTCCATGGGCTCATAAGTCACATGGATCATAGCAATGTCAATCACATCTAATGATCAAATTGCCCAAAAATGTGCATCAAACCCCCTTTCACCCAGACACATGATCAAATACTTTATACAGTTTAACAAGTCAAGTTTGGAGAAGGTATCATGATGTTCTATTGGGATAATCCTCCTTAAGTTTGGGGTGTTTCCCAGGTGAGAACCAATCTAGGTCATGTAAGTGTGTGTGAAGTGGCGTAGGGGAAATGTTTGGGCAGAGGGTGCAGTGATGCCAGGGAAATGTAGGTATTTTCTGTGGGTGCCTCTGTAGAGGGAGAGCTGCACCTTATCATGGATTCCTTTGTTTCCTATCCCATTCAATGCCTTTTATTCTTAGTCTTATTTCTTTTGGTCTTTTTTCTTTTCAAGGGAAACGCTAGGGGACACTATCCTGACATGGTGACTAGAGGTGACAACGTTACCCACAGGCATTTCATAGAAATGAGAAGGCAGGCTCATGATGACACCCCCTTTCTCTTGGCTATGCCACCAAGAGCCACTACCTTGGTTTGATGACTAGATAGATGGTAGTGTCATACCGCTCCATGCCCATGGACTTAATAGGCCAACTCACAATGAGACCTCCCATCCACCAACTAATACCTTGAGTTTTTATTTATCTTATGGGTCCCATTTTCTTACTGCGAATCCTTTTATTTCTTTCTCGGGAATCCCTGGGTGAAGCATCTCAAAGGTTTCATTTTGGATTTTAACTCTTGCCAACTAATTTTTGTTAATGTTTAATCCATTATTATAGTTCTTTGCATTTCATTAGATAACAATAACATAATACAAGATCACTGAGAAATACACAATCACAAGAGACACAACATTTATCCTGGGAAACCCTCTAGGGGAAGAAAACCTAGCAAAAATTTCTTATTATAGATAGCCAATACAATGCCAAGAGATCTCTTAAACTAATGCAGAAGATCCTCTCCTAGATATGTGCTACTTTCTCTCCTTCTTCTATTAACTGCAATTCCGAAACTTGTCTCACAAATGATCAAGTGAGTTGTGTGTCTAAGTGAGGCGTTGGCCTCTTTATTTATACAAGACTGGCACGTGTGAAGTGTCTCTTCATTGGCAAGGCCGACTTCTCAAACTGGGTGGTTATAACCACCTTTAATATATTCTAGGGCCTCTTTAATATCTGCTGGGGCCGACTTCTTATTCTACCTATTATAATTATCATTTGACCAATCCGCAAAAGGGGATTTGGTCCTATTACAATAGCCGACATGATCAATCCAAAATGGGGATTGATCCAATGAATAATATATCATATAATAATAAGAATACACTTTGCAGTTACATTATTTCAACACTCCCCCTTAACAAGAAGGGTATTCTTCAACAACATCATCTGAGAGAGAGGACAAAATCATCAACAACATCAAGTGGGTGAGAGGACATCATCATTAATATCATTTTGGAACACTGACTAGCATATCTATAAATCATCGAAAGTTTTCTTCATCGACAACATCGTCATTCTCAAAGGAATGCCATAATCATCTACATCAATATGTATTAGCATTAAAACTGATACATCATCATCATCATAGCACAAGGATGGCTCATCATAATACAAGATTAGCTTTACACCACAACTGTCAAACTCAAAGCTCAGTACTCGTCTCATCTCAATGTCTTTCTTTACATCACAACACTCAGGATGGAAGCAAGATACTAGATTGGCTTTACGTCACAACTATCAAGCTGGAAGCACAGTACTAGTCTCATCTCATCGTCTTACTTTACATCACAACACTCAAGCTGGAAGCAAGATACTCGTTCTTCTTTACATCACAACCATCAGGTCAGAAGCGGGATACTAGATTGGCTTTACGTCACAACTATGCAGCTGGAAGCTCAGTGCTAGTCTCATCATATCATCTTGCTTTACGTCACAACCATCATGTTAGAAGCAAGCTACACATCCTGCTTTACGTCACAACCATCAGGTCGAAAGTAGAGAACTAGACTTGCTTTACATCACAACTATATAGCCGGAAGCATAGTACTAGTCACACATCATCTTTCTTTACGTCACAACCATCAGGTTGGAAGAAAGGTACTCATCCTGCTTTACGTCACAACCATTAGGTCAAAAGTAGGATACTAAACTGGCTTTACGTCACAACTATCCAGCTGGAAGCACAGTACTAGTCATATCACATCATCTTGCTTTATGTCACAACCATCAGGTTGAAAGAAAGAGATGTCTCATTACAACATCTACTCCCCCTTTCGAGGAGGGTCCTTTCGGACTATACCAAGCTTATCTCTAAAGTGCTCAAACTTTATATGAGATAGTGGCTTGGTCAACACGTTAGAAACTTGTTCGTTGGTGCTAATGTATTGGATCTTTAAGGCTCCTCTTTGCACCATGTCACAGATGTAACGATAATGGATCTCTATGTGCTTCGACCTATCGTGGAATACATGATTCTCTGTCATCTTTATGCATCTCTAGTTGTCACATAGAATCAAGGTTTCTCTCATCTCTAAGTCAAATAGGTCGGTCAATAACTTTTTAATCCATATAGATTCGCAGCTGGCAGAACATGCAACAATGTATTCTACTTCCGCTATGCTGAGAAAAATACTAGATTGCTTCCTCCTTTGCCATGAGATCATAGCTGATCCCAAACTGAAACCACATCCTAAAGTGATTTTCCTATTAGAAACACTTTCTTCCCAATCAACATCAGTATATCCACTCAATGTGAAATCATGATCTCCATCATAGCTGAGACCACAATCTATTGTACCTTTAAGGTACCTCATCACATGTTTTGTATCCACTAGGTGAACACGTCTGGGTTCTACCAGAAACTGACTCAAGGTGTTCACGACAAAACAAATGTCTGGTCTAGTGTTCGTCAGGTACATCAACAATCCAATAACCTGTCTGTACAGTGTGGCATCAATCAACTCTGATGAAGTATCGACCAGCAGCTTCAGCTTCACTTCCATGGGTGTATTCATGGGCTTGCATTCCAACATGTCGAATCTCTTCAAGAATTCGACCGTATACTTCCCTTGGTTAAGGAAGATCCTCTCAGGACTCTGCCATACCTCAAGACCTAAGAAATAATGCATTAGGCCAAGGTCTTTCATTTCAAATTCTAAGACAAGTCTCTTTTTACATTCAGTGATGATCTGTTCTTCTCCAGTTAGGAATAAGTCATCCACATATAGCAGTAAGATTACTGGCTCATCGTTCATGATCTTGAAGTAGAGGTTAGAGTCTGCTTTACTCATGGTAAAGCCTAAGCTTGTCAAGAAACTGTCTATATGGAGATACCAAGCTCTAGGATCTTGCTTCAATCCGTATAAGGCTTTCTTCAATCTCCAGACATGAGACTTCCTGTATTCAACCTCAAATCCTTGAGGTTGCTCTATATACACTTCCTCTTTGATGACACCATTTAGGAAAGCTGTCTTCACATCCATCTAGTGTAGCTTCCACTTTATCTTAGCTGCAAGAGATATGATGGTTCTGATCGAAGTGTATCTGGCCATAGGAGCGAATGTCTCTTCATAGTCAATGCCTTCCTTTTGGGAAAATCCACGAGCGAAAAATCTTGCTTTATACTTCTCAATACTTCCATCAACAACATGTTTTATTTTGAAGAGTCATCTGGAGGATACCACATATTTATTCTTCGGTCTGGGAAATATTTCCCATACTTTGTTCTTCATTATGGATTGGTACTCCTTTATCATGGCATCTTCCCATTCTTTCCTATGAATGGCTTCTTCAAAGAAGGTAGGCTCCTCTTCTAGGAGATCACACATCAAAGCCGTATAACTGGAGAATGGATTTGGTCTTTTCACCTGTCTCATAGTTCCTTGGGGAACACCATAGTTCTGTCCATCTTGAACAATCTCTCTAGCCCAATATGGATTTATTTTATGGAGGGTCGTCATCTGAGGAGGTTCTTGCACTTTTACTATATCATGGTCTTCTAGAAGTTCCTCATCAGGGGAAGTTACGACTTCCTTCACTGGTTCTGCAGCTTTGGGAACCTCCCTCATTTCAGTACTAGGGATTACGGGTTCCTCTTCATATAATTTTTCAATATGGCATAGTTTAGATTTCTTGAGAACTACATCTTCATCGAAGGTCACATCCCTACTGATCTCAATGTGATGGTGACCTGGTATATAGATTCTGAAGGCCTTGGAGACCTCATAGTATCCCACAAATATTCCCTTCTTTCCTGAAGGGTCCAACTTGTTTCTCTTTTCTTTAGGTATATGAATAAACAATGGATAGCCAAATATTTTTAGATGGCTTACCTCTGGCTTCTTTCCAGTGAACATCTCTTCTAGTGTCTTGATCCCAAGTGCACTATGGGACAATCGGTTCTGCACATATACAACTTCCATTGCTACTTCTGCCCATAACCACATAGGAAGATCTTGATCATAGATCATAGTCTTCACAGCTTCCATTATGGTTTTGATATTATGTTCAGCTACACCGTTTTGTTGGGGATTATAGGGAGTAGTGAGTTCCCTCTTGATACCAACATCTTTGCAGAAGTTCACAAACTCTTTTGAGGTATATTCTCCTCTATTATCTAACCCGAGTATCTTAATCTTCCTTTCAAAAAGGTTCTTTATCAAGGCTTTGAATTCTTTGAACTTGCTGAACACTTCAACTTTAGTTTTCAAGAAATATATCTAGGTTTTACAAGAGTAATCATCAATGAATGATACATAATGTACATACCCACTAATGGAGGATGATGCCATTGGGCCACATACATCTAAATGAATGAGTTCTAGGACTCCTTTTGCCTTGCTGTCCCTCTTCGAAAACAGGTTCATGATGTTCTTCCCTTGTGCACATCCATTGCATATGCCTTCATGGTCACCTTTGAGTTCTGGTAAACCTGTGACCGCTTTGCATATGTATGGTAGTGCCTTGTAGTTGATGTGAGCTAACCTTCTATGCCAAAGTTCACATGATTTTTCAATGGCGTGGGTCATGGCAGCCTCTGAGTGACCCTTTAGTTTATACAAGCCATTTTCTTTACTTCCAATGATGATTGCTTCATTTAAGGTTTCTCCTTTATCCCACATAAGAAATTCTCCATCTATAAAGGTAACTCTAAATCCTTTATTTTATAAAGATGAAATGGAGAGTAGGTTCTTCTTTAAGCCTAGTACACATAGTATGTCCTTCATTTTTAGTGAATTCCCTGAATTCAGTTTGTGGTTTGATTCCCCCACTCCCTTGATGGAATATTGGTAATCATCTCCAAGTGTCACTTTCTGAGAAAAATTCTTTTCTGAGATACAAGAGAGATTGTTTCTTTGTCCCATCATGTGCTTAGATGCACCACTATGAATGAGCCAAGTGTCCTCTCCAATTGTTACAGATCCTGAGAGGGCCGAGATCAGGACATGGTCTTTGATCTTCTTTCTTATCATCTTTGTGGGTGTCTCTTCATCTTCGACTACATGGGCATTGAGCCTCTTATGTTTTCTCTTGTATTATTCTCGTCTAGATGGAAAAAAATTTGCAATGTGTCCCATCTTGTCACAATGATAGCATTGTACAGATGAGTAGTTCCTTTCCTTTCGTTGTCCTTTCTTCTGAAATCTCCTTGGATGAGATTCTTTATGATTGAATTTGTTTGACTGTTGAGGCTCTTTATGAGTCTCCTTTTGGAAGTAGGGTTTCTTTCTTCCTCCTTTGGTGTGAGTAGCTAGGGCTTGATCATCATATCTTTCTAGTAATGCTTCACGATTCACTACTCTTGTTTCTTCTTGGATGCATTCTTTCCATAGACTATCAAACTTCAGTTTCTTCGTTCTGGCACATATCGTTTGGATGAATGCATCCCAAGGTATTTTGAGACCATTTAGGGTCGTCATTATGAGTTCATATTTGTCTACGGTATCTCCAATAGCTTCTAACTATTCTTTGAATTCTAATATTTTGGAGAAGTATTCCTAAATCGTTTCTCCTTTCTGCATCCTTGTATTCTTTAGTTGAGTTCTTAGATTCATCTTCCAGTTTATGTTATTTCCTTCATATAGTCTGGCATCAAACATTTCTTTCAGAGTCTTCTTAGATGACACATAAGGAATCGGGTGGTCTTTGATTGAATCTGTAATGATTCTCTTGACCCTGATTGTGTCCTTTTGATGCTTTACCTTTTCTGCTGCATTGATGGGTTCCGGTACTTCTTCTTTGATGAAGATTGCTAGGTCATTCTCTTCAAGAATGAGGCCAATCCTATACTTCCAGGAATGAAAGTTTTCCACTCCTTCTAGCTTGTCAACAAGCTTAATGCTTGTAGACATCTTTACCTGGAGCTAGGAAAATGACCGAAAAATAAAAGTGCTCAAAATCAAAATATGAACTTACCAGGAGGTGCGCTTGGCTGAGGCGAGTAGCCTGGTGTGTTTGGATTTGAGTAAGTCCAACTTTTTCTCCTCCAAATTTGATCTACAGATTTCTGGACTAGTGCTTCGGGTTTTCTAGTACCTTTGGTACTTTGGTACTTCTGGTACTTCTGGTACACTGGTTTTCTGGTACTTCTGGTACTTTGTGAAACTAGGGTTTGAATTTATGAGAGATCCAACCACTAAAAAGGTGTTCTGAGAATGACAAAGTGATCCTTAGGGGAGGAAACACTTTTCTATATGGTTTTGGGGTTGAAAAGATTCACCATAAAAAATCCCTAATTTTCATGTACGACAATAGTGACATTTTTCACTCTTGTGAAAGATGCTTCCTTCAACTCGGCTCTGATACATTGTTAATGTTTAATCCATTATTATAGTTCTTTTCATTTCATTAGATAACAATAGCATAATACAAGATCACTGAGAAATACACAATCACAAGAGACACAACATTTATCCTGGGAAACCCTCTAGGGGGAAGAAAACCCAACAAAACTTCCTTATTATAGATAGCCAACACAATGCCAAGAGATCTCTTAAGCTAATGTAGAAGATCCTCTCCCAGATATGTGCCACTCTCTCTCCTTCTTCTATTAACTACAATTCTGAAACTTGTCTCACAAATGAGCAAGTGAGTTGTGTGTCTAAGAGAGGCGATGGCCTCTTTATTTATACAAGACTGGCATGTGTGAAGTGTCTCTTCACTGGCAGGGCCGAATTCTCAAACTGGGTGGTTATAACCACCTTTAATATATTCTGGGGCCTCTTTAATATCTGTTGGGGACGACTTCTTATTCTGCCTATTATAATTATCATTTGACCAATCCACAAAACGGGATTTAGTCCTATTACAATAGACGACATGATCAATCCACAATGGGGATTGATCCAATGAATAATATATCATATAATAATAAGAATACACTTTGCAGTTACATTATTTCAACACTTTTACCCCCTAGGCCTTTAGCCCCTTCTTCCCACAAGGCAAGGTACAACCTTTCCTAGCGTGGAAAACCCTTTCTCTTGGCTATGCCACCAAGAGCCACTACCCTAGTTTGATGACCATATAGATGGTAGTGTCATATCGCTCCATGCCCATGGACCTAATAGGCTATCCCATGATGAGACCTCCCATCCACCAACTATTACCTTGAGTTTTTATTTATCTTATGGGTCCCATTTTCTTACTGAGAATCCTTTTATTACTTTCTCGAGAATCCCTGGGTGAAGCATCTCAAAGGTTTCATTTTGTATTTTAACTCTTGCCAACTAATTTTACCCCCTAGGCCTTTAGCCCCTTCTTCCCACAAGGCAAGGTACAACCCTTCCTAGCATGGAAAACCCAATGCCCGAACCAAGGTGGGGGGAGATGAGAGAATAATGATGGAAAGTGGTAAGTATGGAGGGAATAGACGATGACCTTTCATATGCCCACCCAGTGGAAACTCATCCTAAAGGGGAATCAACTTACTATGACATTATGTCACCCTCCCAGGTATGAACAAGTTAAAGAGCATAATTTCCAAGCAAACGTTATGAAATGAAGGAGAATTCAATGCAACATGTTCAAGTGCTTAAAAAATTAGAGTGACACATACCATGATACCTAGACTCATTACCTCATGGATCAAGACTTACTGTTACTTCAGGACCAGGTTGGTGGGATGGACACTATTTTTGTTGATAGGTGGGATGCATTGAAGAAAAGATGGGCCCTCTAGGGCCATGCTCAAGTCATCTGGCTCTTGGAACTCCATGTGTAGGACCTATGGGCCTTGAGACATGGTCTCCTTAGTTATCCCTAAGATATGGGATAAAAATACCTAACCTCCCTAACCCCTCACATAGGTATAATAATATATTTTCCATGTAATAAAGGCCAATATTAATAAGGCCTGGTAATAATGAATAATAAGTCAAATGTAAGAAGACCTAATAGAAGCTTCCACTTCTAGAATATCTTCCTCTAGAATGTTCTTTTGGTAGATAGATTTAGTATAAATAGGATTTGAGGGCATGCTAATTTTTTTTCTTGAGAATTATTGTAATAAAACACTACTATGCTAGAGGTTTCCCTCGAAGAGGCAAGTGAACATTGTTTCCTATCAATAAAGGTATTATTTTGGTGTTGTGGTTTCATCTATTGTATTGTTTTGTTGTTATTCTCTGCAATATTTCTATTTTTTGGCTATTATAATAGATATAGTACCTTACAAGTGGTATCATATCTCTTTCCTTGGAAGAAATTTGTGGGCTAATTTTTTTTCCAGGGTAGAGACATATTCCAACATCTTAAAGCTACAGAGATTTGTCGTTCAACGCATAAATCTGTGGTCGAGGAAGCATACACACAGGAAATACAAGTGGTACTTAAGTGCACATTGTTAGTCACCCTTGTCTATATAAACCCTAAATACCCTAAAATTTGGGATGAAAACAGAAACAAAACAAACAATATTTATTTCCGTGCAACTGTGCCTCCTGCATTCTGGTTGCAAAATCCCTACACATTTTTTCCTGTTAAACATTTGGCCATTTCATCACTACCATATTATTCAGATCAGAGTATAACTCTGTAGGAGTATAAAAAATTCTGGATCCTTCCAACACCATTATTTGAGACCTATCCCATTGGACTCCTCTTTTCTCCCTGATCCCAGTCATACCTATAATTTTTCAACAATCCTTTTTTTTTTTCATGGACTAGACCCCTTCTCGACACCCCTATTTGGCATCTATCCCATTGACTTCCTCTCTGTGCACTAATGATAGTGGTACCATTCATCGATAACCCCTTTCTATGCGGTCCCACTTTTCCCTTTCCTCATCCCCATGGCCCACACTCACAATCAATATTGGGAACAACGTCTCACTTCCTTGGACAAAGCTCATGACCAAACCTAGATTGATATTTCTTCCATTACTTCCAGTATTTCTAAACTCAAATCCTGTATTTCTCCACTCGAATCACTTCCCAATACCATCACTCAATTGACCGCCACCTGTCAGCAATGCCAGGACACAATAAACACTTTGACTACCTTATTTAAGCCCACCCCAAATCCTTTCTCTTCTTCCACACCTTATAAACCTAAAGGTACCAAATCCTCCCAGTCCACCTCTTTTCCTCCCCACCACTTTCAATGGTACTTGCATCCCCCTCACGTGGAGGTGAACATATTTGATGCCTCAAATCCCACATGCTAGGTCACTCAAATAGAACACTATTTCTTTTTGTATGACATTACTGATGAGTTGGCCAAACTAAGGTACGATGTTATCTATATAGATCCAAAATGTTGGCAATGGTGGCAATGACAAAAAAATGCTTGCCAAGCGTATGTGGTTTGGACACAATTTGTTGAAGAAATTTATGTATGCTTTGACACTGACACCCACCATTTAGCAAGTTTGACAAATTTGAAACAATTTGACACAACAGAATACTTTATAACTGCTTTTGAGCGATTATATTTCCACACAGAGGGCATGTATGATGATTTTTTTCAAGAATGATTTATTAGTGGCCTCAAGGATGAGATTCGTTCCCATGTCCTCATGGATTTCCATCAGAGTTGGGTGGAAACTACTAAAAACTCTAAGGAAGCACAACAATTTGTCTCTTCTCAAACCAGAAAACCATCCTTTATTCCTCGCCCTAAACCAATATCTCCCACTCCTCCTTCCACTCCACTAAAGATCCAAAAATTGACCAGGGAAAAAATGGTTGAATGCCAACACAAGGGACTTTGTTATAATTGTGATGACAAATATTTTCATGGGTACAAGTGTAAGGAACACAATATTTTTATGGCCATCTCCGAGGATGTTTCTAAAGAAGATGTCTAGTCTTCCCCTATGGCCAAGTCACCTAAACCCACTGACATGACTCCATCTTCGGACCCTCCCAAAGTTGAACCAATCATTTCCATGAATGATCTCACTAGCTTTTGTACTCTCCAAACCCTCAAGCTAATTGGTTACATTAAGCATTAGAAGGTAATCATCCTTGTTGATAGTGGAAGCACCCATACTTTTATTCATCTCTGCATTTCCCAAGAAAATAATTGCTATATCCGAGCATTCAATGACTTTCAAATCATGATTTCCAATGGTAGGTCCATGAAATGTTGGGGGCGTTGTGAAACTGTGCATCTCCAACTTGGTTAGTACCACATGAAATATCATATGTTTTCTACTTAAATGGGTGGTTGTGAGATTGTGTTGGGTGTCGAATGGCTAAGGACACTGGGTCCCATTCTCATGGATTTTAATGAATTAACCATGCAATTCAACCAAGAGGGCCAACAACATAAGTTCCAAGGCATCACAACAGGATCCCTTGAGATCATTAGCTCCCATCGGATGGAAAAGATCCTAAAAAAATGTCGTTATGGAATTATTTCACAAATCCATTCCATTCACGCCACTAAGACACCCTCTATGTTGTCGGACCTCCAATCCATCCTCTCCAAACATCAAGCTATTTTTTCCACTCCCCAGGACTTCTTCTTTCCTATGGTGTTCATGATAATTCCAATCCCCTAGTCCCTGATAGAATTCCTCCCAATGTTTGTCCCTATCGTCATCCCTTTTCCCAGAAAAATGAAATTGAGAGAATTGTTCAAGAATTACTCACTGCAGGCATTATCCATCCTAGTACTAGCTCCTATTATTCTCATGTGGTCATGGTAATTAAGAAAGAAGGCTCTTGGCACATGTGTCCTAAATTTCGTGCCCTCAATAAACTCACCATCAAAGAAAAAATTCCCATTCCTGTCATTGATGATATCTTTGATGAATTAAGTGGTGCCCAGTTCTTTACTAAAATTGATCTTCGTTATGGCTACCACTAGATACGTATGAAAGTGGCAGACATTCCTAAGACTACATTTCAAACTCATGAGGGCCACTATGAGTTTTTGGTCATGCCCTTTGGCTTGTGTAATTCTCCCTCCACTTTCAAAAGCCTCATGAATCATGTCTTTCGTCCTTTTTCTTCATCATTTTTTCTTAGTTTTCTTTGATGATATTCTCATCTATAGTAAAACCTGGACAACCCATCTTTCTCATGTGGATCGAATTCTTCATATACTCTCTCAACACCAAATTTTCCTCAAACAATCTAAATGTGCTTTTGGAGCATCAAAAGTTAAGTACTTGGGTCGTATTGTTGGCAAAGTAGGTGTCAGGGTGGATCTTAAGAAGATTGAAGATACGCAGGAATGGCCTCACCCCAAGACTCTCAAAATCTTGCGTGGTTTTCTGGGTTTAACAAGATATTATCACAAGTTTGTTAAGAATTATGGAAATATTGAGGTGCCTCTCATTGCTCTCCTTAAAAAAAATTCTTTCACTTGGACTCCAGTAGTTGATTAGGCATTTCAAGCCTTGAAGGCGACTATGTGCACCACTCATGTCCTGTCCCTTCATGATTTCACAAAGACCTTTTTTCTGGAATGTGATGCTTCAGGGAGAAGAATTGGAGCAGTCCTTATGCATGATGGTTGACCTTTGGCCTTTACTAACAAACAACTATCAGAGCGACATTTGGGCCAATCAATCTATGAAAAGGAAATGTTGGCTATTTTGCATGTGGATCTCTGACACCGTTATCTATTGGGGAAACAATTCCAAATTAAGAAAGATCATCAAAGCCTCAAGTATTTTCTGGAGCAACACCTTTCATCCCCAGAGTAACAAAAATGGGTGACTAAGCTATTTGGATATGATTATGAGATCACTTACAGAAAAGGAAAAGAAAATGTGGTTGCTAACGTTCTTTCAAGAAAATATGAATATGAAGGGTTCATTTTTTCCCTCTCCTTCATTGTACCAAATTGGCTCTAAGTTGTTCACCATGAATGTCTACAACATCCCATAATTTAGTTTCTAATCCAACAATTGCAAGCTGATTCTCTAGTTTCCCTAGGGTACTCTTGGCACAATGATGAGCTTCACTACAAAGGTTGTCTGTATTTAAGTAAACAATCACAACTTAAATCCACGATGATTTCTGAGCTTCATGCTACACTCATAAGTGGGCACTTAGGGTTTACCAAAACCTATGATCGGGTCAAATGTTCTTTTTTTCTAGGATGGTATGAAACATGATGTTCACACTTTTGTGACATAATGTGATGTTTGTCAATGCAACAAGGGTGAAACAATCAAAGCTCCTAGCACACTACAACCGATTTTGATTCCACTCGCTATTTGGAGGGATATCTCTATGGATTTTATTGTTGGCTTACCTAAATCGGGAAATAAATCAGTCATGATGGTGGTAGTTGATCGTCTTTCCAAGTATGCTCATTTTTTTGCTCTTCAACACCCATTTACCGCCTCTAATGTGGCTCAAATTTTCATGGATAATGTCTTCAAGCTTCATGGCATGCCTCATTCTATTGATTCTAATCGAGATACCACTTTCACCAACCATTTTTGGAAAGAAATGTTCCGGTTATAGGGAACCCAATTGCATCTTAGCACTGCCTATCATCCCCAGACTGATGGTCAAACTAAAGTTGTCAACAAGTGTTTGGAAACATATTTGAGGTTTTTTGCATTTGAAAGAAAAAATCAATGGGCTCAATGGTTACTACTAGCTTAATGGTGGTACAACACTTCTTACCATACATCTACTCACATGAATCCTTTTGAAGCAGTGTATGGAATGAATCCACCTCCAGTTCTCTCATACATGCTAGGTTTCTCAAAGGTCTAGGTGGTTGACCAAATGATTACAATTTGAGAGGATATTCGTTATACCCTCAAAGATAATTTGGTCATGGATTAGAATAGCATGAAGCAACAAGAATATCAAGGTCACTCCGAACGTCAATTTGTTGAAGAAGACTGGGTGTTTCTTCGACTGCAACCTTATAAGCAAACTTCACTCAAGGCCGACAATTGTCAGAAACCGGTGCCCAAATTTTATGGTTCTTATACAATTATCAAGCACATCGGATATGTGTCCTATAAGTTATCTTTTTCTAGTCATTCTAAGCTCCATCCTATTTTTATGTCTCCTTCTTAAAGAAGGCGATTAGAACTAAGTGCCAAACTCAAACTAGCCTTCCCAAGTTGGATGAAGAAGACTCCATCTTGTTGCATCCACAAGCATTTTTGGACTAGCGTGAGCATCATCTTCATCAATGCACCATCAAGGAATTATTAATCCAGTGGAAAGATACAACTCCAACAGATGTTACCTGGGATCCAACTACCATTTTGCAACAATTTCCTCATCTCAAGCCTTGAGGACAAGGTTGTTTTTAAGGGGGAGGGCATGTTAGGGACCTAACCTCCCTAACTCCTCACGTAGGTAGAATAACATATTTTCTATTTAATAAATGACAATATTAATAAGGCCTAGTAATAATAAAGAATAAGTCAAATGTAAGAAGACCTAATAGAAGCTTTCTCTTCTAGAAGATCTTCCTCTAGAATGTTCTTTTGGTAGATACATTTACTATAAATAGGAGCCAAGGGAATGAAAAGTTTTTGTCTTGAGAATTATTGTAATAGAGAACTGCTCTACTGGAGTTTTTCCCCTCGAAGAAGCAAGTGAACATTGTTTCCTATCAATAAATGTATTATTCTGGTGTTGTGGTTTCATTTATTGTGTTGTTCCGCTGTTATTCTTTGCAATATTTCTGTTTTTCTGCTATTATAATAGATCTAGTACCTTACAATTGAATACAAATAATTGAAGGAAGTGATGGCTAATGAAGGTGATAATCCCTCACAAGGGACTAACAATGCCCATCAACAATTTGCTTCCATGACACAATCAACGGTATTGTGAAACCCCTCCCCTTGCAAGGGGTTGCCACTAACCAAAAGGAAACCAAAACATCTTCCCAATTGTCAAGATCATGCCCAAATATAATTACCACTCAATGATGATATCCTTCTTATCAAAACATACACATGAACTAGGAAAGTTCTACCTCCAAACTCATAAGATATAATATGGAATGCCCCTTCACTCCGAAAAATGAAGAGGTTTCCCAACCATCCACTAGCATACCTTTGAAAATTTTGTGACATTTTAGTGACCCTACACCACAAACATAGTTACCAACTTAATGAGAACTGTGACCTCAAAACGAGAACTCTAGCCCTTAAAACCCATATTTTTGCATAAAAAACATGAAAATCAACCCCCAAATAAAAAAGTGGTGCTATCGGTAGCACCATTTTTTGTAACCAGGTCAAAATTACAACTTTTTTCAAGCCATGGACTTAAAGGATCAAATGGATTCTCAAACAAACTTTAAAATCAACCCCCAAATCAAAAAGTAGTGCTACTGGTAGCACCATTTTTTGTAATCGGGTTTAAATTACAACTTTTTTCAAACATGGTCTTAAAGGATAAAATGGTTGCTAAAAAAAACTCTAAAATCAATCCCCAAATCAAAACGTGGTGCTACTGATAGCACCAATTTTTGTGATTGGGTTAAAATTACAACTTTTTTCAAGAATGGCCTTAAAACATAAAATAATTTCTTAGAAAAACCTTAAAATCAACACCTAAATAAAAACATGACCCTACCTAAAGCAAAATGTTTTTTTTTTTAAGTTAAAATTACAACTAATTACGACCTAATTCAAACTGTGGCCTTAACAACAAATCCCTACACAAATAAAAAGCCCAAAATTGGATCCTAAATGGTCACTTGAAAATTTATTTACTATTTTTTTTTCTTAAATTTACATTAAAAAATAAATAAAGAGAAGATAAAATCTTCACAAATATATATTTTTTAATGAAGAGAAAAACACATTTAAAAAAATATATTCAAAATCCAAATTAAAAAAAACAACAACAAAACTTAACAAAATGGTGAAAACCAAAGAAAAACTAAAAAAACATGAAAAAAATTTAAAATTTTGCCGGAAAACAATAATTTAAAACAAAAATACATTTATTTTGAGGAAAAAAAAACTAAAAAAACTAAAAAAAAACCAAAATTCAATAAAATATTAAAAAAAAAAAATCTAAAAAAAACATATTTGACAAAACTAAATTAAAACACCTTATTATTATTATT
>ML803895.1:28976-45447 GCA_009831015.1 Picea engelmannii
ATAAGAGTCCAAAATGTTTTTTGGACTACCAAGAGTAATTACCTAAGAGTATTTATCATATTTAGGATAAGGTTGATTATAGAACTATGATACCTTATGGTTATATTTGTTAGCAAGGAGATCATGATTATGTTTCCGATTTTCAAGCTCATATTAATTAGACAAAATTAGGCTTCCAAACCGATCATGCTCGAAACAATTATCTGTCATATCATCAAACTAAAAGTTTCTATTGTTTACATCAAGATCTAGATTTATCTTTATATGGTGGAAGATTTTTGTATTTGAAATACTATCGGGAAGAGAATTTTGTGAGTTATTTTCATCGTTGAATGTTTGGATTTTTTTTCTAGCCAAAGAGAGAGGTTTTAAAGGAGTGTGTATAAAGTTGGACTATTACAAGGCCTATGACAAGTTGGAGTGGAAATTCATTGTCCACATGCTTGAGTGGCTAGGATTTCGGTCAAAGTTCATATATTATGTCAATATTCTCTTTTCCAATGCTTTGGTTATTGTGCGTGTTAATAGATCCCTTACTTATCTTATTCCTCTTAGCATATCAATGATGCAGGGCTACCCTATAGCCCCTGATTTATATGTTCTCACATCTGATGCCTTGGGTTATCTATTATAAAAGGTAGTTTACCAAGGTAAAGTTACTGGCCTTCCCCAATAATATTTAATCAACTCCCACAATGCTTATGAACACCTTTTGTAAAGCTTCTAAATAGACACTACAAGAGGAGAAAACCTCTATAATACTTATTGGATTAGACGATCACCCAGGGTGGATTCCTTCCCAATGGAAATGAGTTCAAAGGGGGGAAATCACCAAGTATCTTGGTATTCTATTTAGAATTGACATGACTCGAAATTAGATGTGAAACTGGGTTATTAATAAGCTTATAGTCAAACTTGAATACTATAATAGTTAGGACCTTTCCTTAGAAGCCAAAATCCAAGTGGGGGACAATATTTTCAGTTTATTTCATATATATTATTTGTCTCTTTGGCTTCCCAACCAGCAGGGATACAATAAAACTCTACCTTAAAATATCTCTTTTGGGTGAAGAATAAAGGGGAAAAATGTCTACCTATGTTCAAGTGGTTGGTGTGCACTAGGAAACCACAAGATGGAGGACTTAACATTAATCTTAATTTGGCCACTTATGGAATTACCTTGGTAGAAAAGTGGTTTCTTAAGGCCACACAAGGAAATGAACTATGGAAATAGATCATAAGGGACAAACTTGGCCAGCTATATGTGAAATTTTTTCTTCATAGCCAATTCCTTCTTTTTGCACATAGCCTTTTTCTACTAATTGTTATTTGTAGTTTTCATTGGTACCATCATACTTATACTTAGCTCCAACAATCCATCTGCAACTAATTGTCTTTTTATCTACTAGAAACTCAACCAAACTTTAAGTTCTATTTTTTCTAAAAACTTCAAGCTTTGACTGCATGGCATCACATTACTCAACTTTCTTTGTTCTCTTCATATGTATGTGGTTCTTTTTCACTAAAACTCTCACTCACCAATGCATAATTAACTAAAGGTGAATATAATCACTTAATTCTTCTAAGCTCAAATTTACTTTCTATGCACTCTCTATCTACTTTTGTCTTCTAGTTATCAATCTATCATACATTTCAGGTTCTACAACAAAATCTTAACCATCTTAACCAACCACTTGGGTGTCCTTGGCATTAGAGTAGATTATTTAATTTCTTATCCAAATTAAGGTAGAATTTCAAGAGTGTTAGTAACAATGATATCTTGTGCATCAACATACTTCTCAAATTCTGTTGTGCATGCTTCATCAAAAAAATAAAATGCTTTATTACAAATTTCTGATTTTCCAAGTCCCATAAGAAATATGCCTTTGACAACTCCTCATATCCAAGAAAATTAATACACTTGTGCACTCTATCAGAGAAATTTGAATTGTGTTTCACCGTTGGAATATGAATATGAATATAATAGATGCTCACAAATATATGCAATTGTTTAACAATATATTTGTGATCACTCCATGCTTCCTCTGGAATAACATTCCAAATAATTTTAGTCAAACTTCTATTGATCAAATAAACCGAACAATTACAATGTTCAACCCTTTCTAGTTTCCAAAAATCTTGCAGACGCGCTAATTGATTTAGAAGCCAGGTAAAATAAGAGAAGGTCTAAATATGGAAGGAAATGTTAAATCTAGCGGAAGCGCTAAGTTGATCGGGCCTGAAAAGTCATGAATTGTGATCCGCCGAGATCAACAGCCGAGAACAATTGCAGAGGTTAAAGTTGCATGGAGTATAACACCTAAAATTTGTCCCAAAATTTAAACCACGAGTTTCTCTCGAGGGTATTTGGCATCACCAGGTGAATTGCAGAATGAAAGGCGGATTTCCTCAAAACCACTTTCTCACACCCCCGCAAAGTTGTAAATTATAAAAGGTCATCAGTTGATTTATTTCATTTGTTTAATTCTTTCGAATACTAAAACTGTTAGAACCTTGGCACGACCACCATTTTCCACTTTCAGCCCAATAATACACCATCTACACACCATTTCTGGATGTTTCCAGTTATTTAGATCATAACCATGGATCCCATTATAATGTCAGTGACAGAACAATACTCTACAACAGTAGAAGAAGCCCTAATTGAAAGGGACGCGAATGTTTCTGATGTTGAAATCATCATTTCTCCTATCTCTGTGTCCAAAAGTATTTTTTCTGATATAATTGGTAAAAGTATATCGTTCCTAGAAGAAGTTCAAGCCACCATAGTACCCTATGTTGTCGAAATTTATTTCTCATTCCCTAAATTTGTAGGTTGGTGCACCAAACAATATTCTCATGAAGAAAGGCTCATTGTTAATAAACATGGGTCCCAGGTCTTATGTAGGATAAGCGGTCCGTCAATTCAAGAATCCCTTGGTATACCAGAGTCATTTTCTACAAATTCTAAACCATTCAATAAAGAAAAATTGATTAGGGTATATAGGGAATGTCCATCAAAATTCTGAAGCTTGTTTTTACAACAAATTGTCAAACCTGAACAATTTTCAGAAAATCTGTCTGTGTCATTGAATGCCAATCTAATGGTCATTGAAGTACAGTGGGTCTTCTCCTTATTGAGTCAAGTATTAGGGTTAGACAGTGACAATTATGTGGTGGAAGTCATGCTCGGTTTCCTTTTGACCTTTTTCAAGTCCGCGTCTGGTCCATCAGTCTGTATTAACTTTGATAAATTCATAGTTGATACTATTCATAAACAACTAGTGAATTTCCACTCCCTAAGGTATTTCAAATACTATACTTTTATGTTGAAACTTTTCCTAGCAAGTAACAAAAGAGAATTTCCCGAAGCAACATTTGTGTCAACCGAATGCAAAAGAATTACAATTCTCATATTCATTAACAAAGTTATGTCTAGGATTTATAGTCTGATTTTCAATACTAGCTTGCCTAGAGTTCTGGATGACATGAGAATTTATCTACAACCAAATCTAGAGAAAAAAAGTGTGAGATTGGGTATCATTCATGCATTCAATAATAATCTGAGTTTATGGTTATCATGAATCTGCTTACCTATTGCCTATTTTTCTAACTCCTATAATATTTTCCCTTGAATTCATCAGGTATAGAATTATATCTGGAACAAAGCATTTCCTAAAGTTGCAGAGAGCCTCCAACCTTAAGTTCCCTTTTGTCATTGGCCCCTTTATTTTCAAGTCCAGATTATGTTTATCTCAGGTTCAAGCAAAGCTCAAAGATTTTGGTTTTTCACAGTTACATGGAAGAAGGTATGATCCACACCATATCATATCCAAAAGAAGACAGATGAAAAAAAATGCTCTTTATGAGCATGAAAACATTGAAGGTTTTGATAGGTTGGAGAATATAGAAGTCTGTGTTGATGTGGAATCACCCTACAACCAATTCAAACACAACACGCTCCTCAGAATATGATGATTAAAGTTCCTAAAACAAGTGTTTACAGCAAGAGAAACATTCCAGAGGCTATGGACATTGATGACCAACAGACTGCCAAAAAGAGGATGAATGTTACACAACTATCATAGATTATGGATTTATAAGATGAAGAGTCCAAGGATCAGGAAAATATAAATATGGTGGAAAGTGGTACTAGCACTATAGAGATTGAAGAAGGAAGTAAAATCCAAAGTGAGGGAAACTCAAGAACCTTTTGTAGTAAGAAATATTTTTTTGATAAAACATTGGGGTCAACTTATCAGTCTAGGGAAGATTTGGAAAAACAATATGTTGATAAGGGAAATATATCTTTGGGTGATATTAAGGATTTATTACCTGAAGTGGAAACAATCTCTTAGCATAAATATTCTTTGTTCATAGTAAGAGATGTTGAAAATAATACCTTAAACATCACAGTTGCAGAAGAAGACAAAGTTTTTGAGATAAAGATAAAATATGACAACATAAGTGCTCCATACAAGGTCAAATTCCACAGGAAAACTAATGACATGTTATATTTTGATTACTTGAGTTTGAACTTGAAGAATTCAAAATTGTCATGTAATGCATAAAAATTGGAAAGACAATTGAGGCAAGAAAAGCCATCTAACAAAGCTTGGAAAAATCAGGTTAAGAGGTTGGAGTATGAAGGTTCCCAAGGGGTGAAGTCTTAATTAGATGAGAAAGACAAAATTATTCAAACTTTGAAGAAGAGATTGAAAATTCCTGCTACAGAGCATCCACAAACAAAATAATTGGTAGTTTTGGAACAAGAAAAGACAACACTTCATCAAGAGACACTAGATTACAAAGTTAAGGTGTCGCAGCTGGAACAAGAAAAGCTGAAATGGTCACATGAAAAGACAAAATTGTTAAATAAGGCTATGGTTTCAACCCCTACTGCAGAAATTGGATCAAATACTGAAGAAATTATTTAGGATATGTAACAAGTTAGCCTGAAGGAAATTATAGAGAAATTGAAGCAGGAGATGTATGCAAAAGATGAAAGGATAGCTCAATTTGAAAAGGAGAATGCAATCTTGCAAGAGAGAATAAATAAATTGAAAGTGAGGTTAAGAGGAAAAAGTCTGTTACAGGGGGCCAAGCATATCATTTGGGACTCTATAGCTGTTGAAGTTGCCAAATTCAAATCATATTTGAATTTCATTAAGGATAGAGACAACCTAGCCATTACAATCAGACATAAGTGTACTTTTGTGAATGAAAACCTAGCCAAAAATCCATCAGAATGGGCCCAGAATGCCATAAATTTAATCAACTTTGTTCCTACTACAAACCTTCAAACCATTGGAGTTAAGGACAAAACTACATTGATTATTTTGGGCCAGAAGGGTTATTGCCAAACATAACCTTTTGAAATCAGTTCAAACTAAAGAAACACATATGGAGCAGCGTGTCAAGAGTTTAAAGATTTATTTGAAGAATTGTTTATCAAAGGTCTTCTACCATTTTGGGATGGCAAGGGAAAATTGTATGACCAAGAATAATACAATACTCATTTGACTCAGTCCAGAATGGATCATTCTAAGTTTGAAACCCTGGAGGAGAGTTTGAAAGGAGCCACTTTAGTTGACCAGCTGATTACCAACTTTGAGATTCTAAATCAGTTCAAAATAGTCAAGCTTGGACTGCCAGTCATGTCATATGATTCTTCATTCACTTGGAGATTCTGATAAAGGATATGATGGATTACAACATTCCTTCTTATTTGCAGTGGAAGGAAATAGTCTGGTTGGGTAAGACAAAAATCAGTTTTTCAGGGCCTAGTAGATGATGTCTAGATGTCAATAAAGGACAACAAATCATATGAAAGGTCGAAGAAGAGTTAAAGGGCGAAGAAAAGGATCGAACTATCGAAAGGTATGAACCCCAAATTTTGTGAATGGTTTCTTTCCTATTTTCGTATCGGTTTCAAACTGAAACAATTCTTTCCTATTTTGTAATCGGTTTCAAACCGAAACGTTTTCTTTTCTATTTTAATCGATTTCAAAACGAAAAATTTTCTTTCTGATTTTATTGTAATCGATTTCAAACTGAAGAAAATGAGTTTGTATAAATGTTAGGAGTTTTGAATGTATGGGGCATTGGCGGAAGTTCAAGGGAACTAAATATAACTATTCAAAACTTGAATGTAATTTTCTGAATCTGAATGGAATGCACATGTAGATGTCCTGAAATTTCTATGAAAATATTATAATGGTGGTGGTCTGATATTCATCTTCTTTCTTCGTATGTATTTCATGTGTTCTTGATTTCATTTTCACTATCTCCTATTTAAATTGGATATTTAAAGGTCTAGAATTCATCTTGTTATTCTCTCAACTTAAGCAATTTAAACTATGTTAATTTCTTCCTAACTAGGTTAGAATTCATCTTAATTGATGCTCTAGTGTAGTTATCTGTTATCCTTTATTCTTACACCCTGCAAATTTCAATTTATAATTCAGACTCATTACCTCATTTAGCCTTTATCCTCTGGAGAGTTCTACCTACCAGTTAGTGATTTCATTTTTTTTCAGAAGTTTGACTCCATATCCCTAAGTATCCCTCCCTTTCTTGCCAGCAAAATCATAAAAAACCCTTTCAAAGCAACGAAACCTAGCCATCAACTTGTTAAATAAAATGAATATGTTAGAGACCAAGTGACATGAGAGAGACATCTCTGAGCTAAGTAGGCTAGTACCCAACTCCAAAGTGGTTTGTAGGTTACCTTTGTCATTTGTTTTCTTAGCCAAAACAAATTTACAGAGTGCTAACACACCATATTCAATTTATGTAGTAAAGTTAAACTAGAGAAACTTAAGTATCCATACCTTCAATGACATAGTCTACTAGAGTCAATTATTGTTTCCAATGAACAGTTAGCACCAATTTCTTTTCCTTACAGTTGATATATACCATCATCTTCATTAACTTGAGCTATGAGTGCATATCCTTTTTATTTGTTAGTAAAATAACTAACAAATGAATGTGAAAAAAAGACAACTATTGTTTAAATTGTGGCATGTATAGTATGGCTACATAAGGTACACGAGTGGATTTAGGTCAATAATATTAACTGCATCAACATACAACACTTTGGATCACATATAAAATATCATATCTTTGAGCTCACTACAAAAATATCCTTACAACCTATGGCTCAAAAATGTTTTATAGTTCTTTGTTCACTATTTACATTAGCTCGTTCAAGATCCACTTTGTTCATTTCTCATATCTCTCTCATATGGTTCATATATTATTTCATTGCGTATATAACAAGGGATGCATGGAAGCTTAGTCTCTACCAATTATATTTGGAAATGGAAATGATATTTTGATTATGGCTCTTCTGGTTTCATAACCATTGTACTTGAAAGATCCAATCAGTTGGTAATTATGGGTAATTATGGTTGAATATGTGATCACCGAGAGAATATTTTAGGCAATTGTTGTATACTTTTTTTTGTAAAGGTATGGATATGGCATGTAAGTAAGAATCATGCTTTTGTGGATGAAATTCCTCTAAAAACTAAATATAGTATGACGATATAAAAACAAATTATGAATTTTAAATTTTCATTTCAAGAGTAGCATGAAATGCTTAACTATGGTTTAATATGTGGTAATTGTATAATATGTGGCAATTGTATGGAAAGTTTTTCCTTCATGGTCACTATAATATAGTTATTTCCTCTTGAGTGATGGGTTGGTGAAATGTATGCGTAGGTTTGAAGATTATGCATTGATGGCTTATGCATAATAGTCTTTATGTTGTAATCTTTCATTAAGTATTTAAGTATTTATGCATTGATGGCTTTTGCAGGGACTAATAATGCTTTTAATATAATCATGATAGTAAATATTATATGTCTCTCCTCAAATATTTCCACATGTCTTTTATAATGTCCCTCTCCTTACCTCTCAAACACCTTGATTGACATGAACTCTAACCAGATCCAGATCTAGGATCTCCGCTACACTTGACTCATTGATATCATCTATTTCAATGGATCCTCATAGTGTTAGAATAATTTTAACCTAATACATATCACTTTCTCATCTAATGACTAAGATCCCAACATATTCATCATTTTCCAAGGACAAGCCAACATTTTCACTAAATCCCTTACACTTACACCTAGGGCTTCTAGATCCACTTTCTATTGAGATACCTAAATTTAATTACCTAAATATGGTGGTCAAATGTGTAGATATGTTCTATATTCTTGGATCTGTAGCCTTGATTCCTACTTGAAAACCTTCCCAAAGATGATAGAAGAGAATGCCCTCCTTCTTGCAAGTAACCATTTAAACGAAATTGCCTAAGCATAGTGGTATTCTCACCAAAATTCTATAAAGATATATGTGGGGGTCATCAAAGAATAAGCTACTGACAACACTCTTACATTACACATCACACTTATCAAATATGTCTGCTTTCATTCATTCTAATTACATGACTATCTATAAGCTTCTCTTAATTATCACAACACTAAATAGCTATGTGAATAGAAGTATCTATGAGAAGAGTATGATCTCTTTCCGCAATCACAGTACCCAAGCAGATCGAACCAATGAACTCATATTCATACTAAGATGTAACTATTATGGAAATAATGCATGTAGAATATGAGTAACCAAGCTTGTTTTTATGTTGTTAGTATTGCTTGTTCTCTACAAGTAATGTCTATTCACTCTGTATTATATGTGAGGTAAATAAAATACGTAATAATTATATAGATTTACCCCCATATCTATCCAATCCAATCTTTGTTATTGTCTATTTATATCACATATCTAATCTGATTCAAGTGTTCTATCTCTATGCCGTAATCATTGTGCTTTCATGAACCGGATCTAGTTCCATAAGTATTCCAGGTTGTTTGATGAGTATGGAACACGAGTATTTGATATGATGAAGTATCTTAATAAAGATCCCTAGGATATGGGTTTACTTATAGAGATACTAGTAGATTGAATTCTTATAAAATGTGAACTAAATCCATGGTATGGTGTAATAAGAGTTACTAGTAAATACGAGCTTCTTGTTCCAACTAAGTGTAATAGAAGCTATAATATGTCATGCATAAAATGCAGCTCAATGATTACACCTGTACTTACATCTAATCAAGCATGTTTAATATCACACAGTATTCACCTAATTAACATATCATAGTTATATACACTAATAGTGATATTTGAACTATCATAGTTATAGAGATAACATGTTGAAAGATGATTGGAGGAATCAAAACAATTACCAACATTAGTGATACAAACAACCTTGTTCTATCATTACTCTGATCAATTCAACGGAAGTGTAACTAGCATAGTATAAACCGTTACTTGTTCTCCTTGTTACTATGTTTCCATATTTAATAGCTTATGTGTAAATTAGAGCTTATACCACATGAGCCTTGATAGTGGTTACTACAGGGGAAAACAAGAGAAAAATGAAAGGAGGGATGATGGATGAAGTGAAATATCCAGTACTTATAGTATCAATGATTACGGGAAGATCAGTGATGAAACCTAGATTCTAACACCGTAAGTTTTTAATATTAGTACGAGTCTATAACATTACATATTAAAGTGATGTTACCATATTGAATATCGTGTTACTAGCTTGTTTGATTAATACATGTTGATTATGCCATTACCTATAGTATAATGTAAGTTGTGTATTCATGTAACTGCTTGTAAGTAATTATCCATATTTTACCATTGTAACTATACCATACCTTGTATGCTACTTGTTATGCTTCTACTCATATGTTTCACGTAGCACATACTAAGCTATTTTTTTAAGATCTTACTTCTACCCTATCTATGCCATTATCAGAGTTAGCATTGCATAGTTTTCCCTTATTCCATGAATCTCATTGGTAAACCAAGCTCATGCAACTGATTCAATGTGAATATCTAACCTATCATATATTTTTCTTATACCTTACTGATACCATGAAGTTACTAGTCTAATTCAAATTGCTTAAGCTCTAATCCCATGGAACGAAACTTTGTTCAGTGTGCATATCTCTAAGATCTTATACCTTACATAGCTTTGTGAACTAACTAGTCAGCTTTCCCATATGTTACCAATTACCACTATATATTTAATGTAAATTCATATCAAGGTTCACTAGCATCACCATTTCTCGAATCATTAACACATATGGAATCACGTATTATCCATAATGATTGAATTTGTACATATCATAGCTTTAACTACAGCTTACCGTATATGTATAAGTATAGTACGTATTGATTACAGCTTAATGGGATCTATACTTAATCTATACAATATAATGGAATGATACTAGCTCTGTAATCATGTACTCTCCATAATATACATAGCTTAGTTCTACTTCATCATTTACACAACTTTGTATGATCTCTAGTATTTGCATCTTGTTACTAAATACTCATCACTTATTATGAATATGCTTATCTACTTTCTAGTTATGTGATCAAAGGAGAATCACCTTTCTATCATATTGATTACATATATGCTTATTACGTAATGTATTGAGTAGTATTAGTAGAACATAAGGTGTAAGCATTACTGAGTTTCTTGGTATATAAAAGATTACTAACCTCTTGCTCATAGCTTATACTAGATAAAATCCCATAAGTATTCACATAATATAATCTATTGAATTAGTACCAATGTTTACCCTGCTTTCAAAGGTTTGCTGGAGAGAGTGATAATCGCTCTTCATGGAGCTTAAAACAGTCTCTTATCACAACAATTTGAAGGTGTTTAGATGGGGCATCCTAAAAGGAGGATTAACCTCTTGTGCAAGACTCAAAACTGCATTTTGTCTTACCCAGTCGGACCATTCCTTCCATTGCAAATCTGAAGGAATGTCGTAATCTAGCATATGTTTTGGATATGATCTGGTGTGGATCATACCTTATTCCTTGTAACTAGAAACAAACATAAATCACATGCATATGGTGTACGATTGAGCTGCAAGTGGAAAACGACGGTCACGACAGGGTCCTAACGGTTCTAGTATTCGAAAAGTAATAAAGTAAAATTTGTGGGGTGTGAGAAGATAGTTTCAAGGAAATCCACCTTTCGTTCTGCAATGCACTCGATGATGCCATGTACCCTCGAGAGAAAACCATGGTTTGAATTATGGAACCTCTTTTTGGTATTATACTCCGTGCAACTTCAACCTCCACAACTGTTCCGGGCCGTTGATCTTGACGGATCATGATCAATGACATTTCGGGAATATTCCACTAGATTTAACTTTTCCCTGCCATCTTTAGACCTTCTGTTATTTTATATGGTTTCCAAACCTATTAGTTGAATGGAAAGAGCTCATTTGTTTTTTAAACAAATACAGATTGTCGATCTTCCGATATCCCTAATGTTGGTCACATGGTGTCATTTTCGTTGGTATATAGATGATCATTGTTGCATCGACGCTGACAGCCACCGGTCTTTCGACGTCCCTAACGTCGGTCACATGGCATCCTTGTCGTTGATATATAGTTGAACATATTTCCACTAACATTGCCAGTCGTCGGGATTTCGACGTCCCTAACGTCGGTCACATGGAATCCACATTATGGAGACCGACGAAATGGGACACTGGAATTTCGATGTCTCTGGCATTGCTGTAGCGACGACTATATGGGGTTTGGACAGTCAAATCCGATATGACATGTGTCTGCATTAAACTCCGCAATAGAGATGATACCTATGGTGTCGAAAAAGTGACGTCAGGTGAAATGACATTTGAGGGGGTCTGTTGTTTGTCGTTCTCCCAACAATATAAAGTGGCAATTGCGTCGAATGCACCATCGAAATTTGACCCAAATGTACTAGTGCATAGATAGACCCTGTCATGGTTTATAAAAAAATGTAGGTGATAGGCTAAGTCCACTCGAAGAGAGGTCATAACAGTATTCACTAACATGAGGGTGATTTATAGGCTAAGTTGCAGGCCATTTGTTGAAGGAATATAGATAAGATAAGTTATGAGTGTTTAGATTAAGGTTAGTGACAAGTGGTGATCACAACAACTCAAGCAAAGGAATGTGACATGGCTAATTCAAATTAATTGATTTTTTCATAATGGCTTAAGCCAATCGAAAAATAAAACTTCAATGCATGGGCCATTTGTATGAGGATGAATTACTTGTACCAAGGAAAAATTCCTTTGCCAAACTTTGATGTTGCTAATGTGATTTCATTAAGGAGGAGAGTGTGATAAATCAGCACATAAGCTCTCAATTTTAAGACTATGATATGCTTACCATGTCTCCCTTGGATATATGAAAACTAGCAATACAAGGCAACTTGTCATGGGTAGACTAGCAAGCATAAAGGGAAAGATAGTTCCTAATCTATGCTTCATACTCTATGATGTGACTAATTTATATTATAAAGATAAAGATCATATTCTACCTTTATGCATTGAGTGATGTGATTAAGATATGTGAAATGCTTCCAACTAATCTCCATAAACATAAGCACCATAACAATTATTTCTTTTGATTTGATTGGGAAAAAAGATTCCTAAAACAAAGCTAGAACTTGTGACAATGAATAAGAAGGATCAAGATTCCTTTCCAAAATATAATTTTTTTATGTGTATATGGGCTTGTTGAGGAATCAATATTATTGTTTTTAAATACATTTATTATAGTTGTTGTTATTATGGTTATTTATTTCTATTATAACTATTATTTTGGACATTTATTTAGTATCTACATAGGATAAAATAACATTTTTAAGATTCATTTTTCCTATTAAATACACTTATGATGACATTACTAAGATCTCCAATAAAGATTATTTTGGAGATGTTGTTATGGAAATTGTTAGACAATTATATGGACATTTTCATAAACGATATAATGTCCATTGTGGACACTGGTCTAGATGTAACTATGAACTTAAGTTTTGACTTAAAAATTTCATGAATTAAAGCCAAGGATTACAAAAGCAACCACTTTTAATGGGGTATCATGGGAGATATATTTATTGGAATTTTTGGGGTGGTAAATCACTCAAACTATTGTAGTGTTAGAGTTAATATTTTGGCCTAAATTTAAGTCAAACTATTGTAGTGTTAGAGTTAATATTTTAAACTAAATTTAAGAGACAAAATTATGTTTTCCTAATGATAACATTGATGCAAATATTTTATTAAAAATAAGAGTAACATTTGAATGTGCCAATAAAGTTTTGATCGTAATATTTATTGTCTTTTATGAAATCTAAGGCTAACCATATAAATCAATCATTTATAGAATGAATTTCAAATTAAGGATCCACACAAGATGTCATCCTAAAAATAGTTAAAAAGCCATGGGAGTTGGGATCTTTATAGTTGATTTAGGTGGATATTGGTGGTCACCCACTTGTTTCACTGACTTAGAATGCCTTCACATCTTGGCATTTTTATTACAATTCTTTAGGTTCCATATGCATTTTTGGAAATTTCCCTTATGTTTTTGGTAGTCGACATAGGTCATAAAATATTTGATTATGAAGTCTGTTAAAGTCATATAGTACGTTTTAAGATTTGTAATGGTCCAATAAACACCCTAAATGGATTTTGTATGCAAAAGTTGTGCCACTAAAAAGTTGACGTATCACATTAGAAAACTTTCGTGGTAAAAATTTTGCCTCAAAAAAATTAAATGTTATTAACATCAACTTTAAAAGAACCAATATGATTCAAGATGATGATCATGTCAACCATAAGAATAAAACATTTTGGAGGGAAAGAAAGAAAACTACTTTTTATCGTATTTTCGACTTATCTTCTTATAGGTTAACTCAAATTTCAAGTGTAGGCACTCAATGGATGCAAAATTAAATTATGCATCCAACAAGTACCCACTCTACATACTTTTAATGGATTGGACGTAGTGAGAGAAAATTGAAATACATGAAGAAAACATGTTTCATTCCAATGAGTACCCACTTTGCATACTTTTGATAGACCCACTATGAGATGAACTTGAAATACATGAAATACATGAAAAAAATGCCTCTCTTTTGATAAACACATTTTTTTCATGTATTTCAAGTTCATCTCACTATGGCTCTATTAAAAGTATGGAGAATTAGCACTTGTTGGATGTGGAATTTAATTGTTCATCCAATGAGTGCCTACACTTGAAATTTGAGTAAACTCATAAGGAGATAAGTTGAAAATACAATTAAAAAAATATTGTGTTTTTCTTTCTCTTTGAAAATTAATCTATTTTAAAAAAAAATTTAAGTATTATTTTATTATTTTACTTAGGAGGCTTATTTTTAAACCTCAAAATTTCTCTAATGACTAGCTTCCTTGGGGCCTTCATTCCTTTTTTCACATCATTTCCTAGGGTTAGGGTTTTGGATCTTCAAGGTTTTGCATTTTATGGAATCGCACTTTATGTTAAAAATGAAGTTTTTGCCTCTTGACACTAGTTTCTTGCAAACGTGAGTAGAAAAAATATCTCTCTTTAGAGATAAGCTACCGCCATTTTGGCTAGTTTGTATTTCTTTTCATTTTACAATATTTTCCTATTCCATTCATTAACATAATTTGGGTTTCCTTATATTATTGTGTTTTCTACAATATATCTATATATGTTTCCATTTATATCTATGGATTCATTCCATTCACTATATAGTCCAAATTAGTGGTATCATAGGAATCTACTCTTTGTTGTGTATCCCTGCATGTCCTTGATGAGGTCAATGTATAGGGAGTTGAGTCTTGAACTAACTAAGCTTGGGGAAGACCACTCTTGCCAACCCAAGTGCCCTCCCATGGGAGAAGAAAAGACAGATGGAGAAACAAGATATCCTATCAAGTTGTTTCACAAGGAAGCCCTCACATGACAAATGAATGAGATGATGGATAATTTCACCCAAATCCTTTTGTGATTTCCAACGGTGGAAAAGGTACCTTCAACAAGCATCCATTTCAGAGTTTCGATGCCCTTCAAGGTATAGGTTTTACCTTCATTTCTTTGAAGTCTAGATTGATGTAGATGATTTGGAGAAATGGTTAAATCTATTAGAGGTTTATTAATTTGTTCAAAATGTTTCTAACAATGAAAACATCACCTTTGTACTCCTTAAATATTTTCCCCTTTGTCAAAGACTCATGAGACAATTACAAGGAGAGCCATACTAGAGATGTGTCTACAATATTTAGGACATAAACCACTTGGGCATCTTTTGTTGATTTCATAAAGGAGGAATTCTACCATATCATAAAATATGATGACCAATACATGAGATGAACAACTATGTGCTAGGACAGAAACCAAACAATGCTAGAGTACACCAATATCTGCCATACCTTGTTCTCAGAGCTAGATATCAAACACTCTGAGTGGAACATGGTCTTGAAGTATTGTAATGGCCTACACAAGTACATATAAATAGATATGGATTTCTTTGATATCTCCTTATTGGGAGCCACTTATCGATATTTTTCAAAATTGAACAAAAAATTACGTAAAATAATAAGTGGAAGTTTGGGTATGAAAATCCATTGCAAAAGAAGCATGGTAAAGGAAAACCTACCTTGAAAAATAAGACAGAGCAAGGATAGACAACCTTAATACAAAGAGTACATGCCACAGGAAAACAAGGGTAAGGGAAGTTGAAGAAAGACATAGGAAAGTGGTGTGAGTTCTACAAAATCCTTTGACACAACATTGATGAATATTGCTTGAAAAAATTATTGCTGGTCAAGATGAAAGCCTCAGAGTCAAACTCTAACTTGGACTATTATTCAGAACTAGATAATAGGAAGTGGATCATCAATGCAGAACCATGTGTCATCATCAGAATCACAAGATACAACCAAAAAATCCAAAGGAGCTAGAGGAAGGTGAACACATCTTCCATTCATAGATTTGGGTGAAGAGGACTCTACTGCATTTCATTTTTGACAATGGTATATAGAAGAAACTAATCTCAATCGACGTCATCAAGAGATTGAATTTGATAATAATGCCACACCCCCATCCGTATACTTTGGGTTGGTTGAGCCAAGGATGAGACATCTTCATTAGTTATAAATGTTACCTTCCCTACAATATGAAGCCCTTCAAATATGAGGTACTTTGAAATTTTGTCCCACTTGAATTTGTGATTTTATTTTAGGACAACCCTATATGTGGAAATGTTATTCTATCTACAAGTCTGAGACCTATAGTGGCATTTCTTCTTTGGGAGGTAAACTCTATAAGTTACTAGAGGTGGTTTTGACTACCTACCATAGTTTCCTTGATTTTAGTGAAACAAGGAAGGTAATATCTCAAATTGAGATATTTTTCCTTTCTATTATTTGGTCAAAAGGTGAGTGGAAGACCATTGCAACTACCATGAAATTTGCACAGGGTTTCTCTACACAATAGAAGTAGGTGGACAAGATAGTGGAAGAATAAAAAGATATATTTGCTTCACCTACAAGGGTGCCTCTACACTACCCCTGGT
>ML803895.1:56410-71204 GCA_009831015.1 Picea engelmannii
AAATATAGTATGACGATATAAAAACAAATTATGAATTTTAAATTTTCATTTCAAGAGTAGCATGAAATGCTTAACTATGGTTTAATATGTGGTAATTGTATAATATGTGGCAATTGTATGGAAAGTTTTTCCTTCATGGTCACTATAATATAGTTATTTCCTCTTGAGTGATGGGTTGGTGAAATGTATGCGTAGGTTTGAAGATTATGCATTGATGGCTTATGCATAATAGTCTTTATGTTGTAATCTTTCATTAAGTATTTAAGTATTTATGCATTGATGGCTTTTGCAGGGACTAATAATGCTTTTAATATAATCATGATAGTAAATATTATATGTCTCTCCTCAAATATTTCCACATGTCTTTTATAATGTCCCTCTCCTTACCTCTCAAACACCTTGATTGACATGAACTCTAACCAGATCCAGATCTAGGATCTCCGCTACACTTGACTCATTGATATCATCTATTTCAATGGATCCTCATAGTGTTAGAATAATTTTAACCTAATACATATCACTTTCTCATCTAATGACTAAGATCCCAACATATTCATCATTTTCCAAGGACAAGCCAACATTTTCACTAAATCCCTTACACTTACACCTAGGGCTTCTAGATCCACTTTCTATTGAGATACCTAAATTTAATTACCTAAATATGGTGGTCAAATGTGTAGATATGTTCTATATTCTTGGATCTGTAGCCTTGATTCCTACTTGAAAACCTTCCCAAAGATGATAGAAGAGAATGCCCTCCTTCTTGCAAGTAACCATTTAAACGAAATTGCCTAAGCATAGTGGTATTCTCACCAAAATTCTATAAAGATATATGTGGGGGTCATCAAAGAATAAGCTACTGACAACACTCTTACATTACACATCACACTTATCAAATATGTCTGCTTTCATTCATTCTAATTACATGACTATCTATAAGCTTCTCTTAATTATCACAACACTAAATAGCTATGTGAATAGAAGTATCTATGAGAAGAGTATGATCTCTTTCCGCAATCACAGTACCCAAGCAGATCGAACCAATGAACTCATATTCATACTAAGATGTAACTATTATGGAAATAATGCATGTAGAATATGAGTAACCAAGCTTGTTTTTATGTTGTTAGTATTGCTTGTTCTCTACAAGTAATGTCTATTCACTCTGTATTATATGTGAGGTAAATAAAATACGTAATAATTATATAGATTTACCCCCATATCTATCCAATCCAATCTTTGTTATTGTCTATTTATATCACATATCTAATCTGATTCAAGTGTTCTATCTCTATGCCGTAATCATTGTGCTTTCATGAACCGGATCTAGTTCCATAAGTATTCCAGGTTGTTTGATGAGTATGGAACACGAGTATTTGATATGATGAAGTATCTTAATAAAGATCCCTAGGATATGGGTTTACTTATAGAGATACTAGTAGATTGAATTCTTATAAAATGTGAACTAAATCCATGGTATGGTGTAATAAGAGTTACTAGTAAATACGAGCTTCTTGTTCCAACTAAGTGTAATAGAAGCTATAATATGTCATGCATAAAATGCAGCTCAATGATTACACCTGTACTTACATCTAATCAAGCATGTTTAATATCACACAGTATTCACCTAATTAACATATCATAGTTATATACACTAATAGTGATATTTGAACTATCATAGTTATAGAGATAACATGTTGAAAGATGATTGGAGGAATCAAAACAATTACCAACATTAGTGATACAAACAACCTTGTTCTATCATTACTCTGATCAATTCAACGGAAGTGTAACTAGCATAGTATAAACCGTTACTTGTTCTCCTTGTTACTATGTTTCCATATTTAATAGCTTATGTGTAAATTAGAGCTTATACCACATGAGCCTTGATAGTGGTTACTACAGGGGAAAACAAGAGAAAAATGAAAGGAGGGATGATGGATGAAGTGAAATATCCAGTACTTATAGTATCAATGATTACGGGAAGATCAGTGATGAAACCTAGATTCTAACACCGTAAGTTTTTAATATTAGTACGAGTCTATAACATTACATATTAAAGTGATGTTACCATATTGAATATCGTGTTACTAGCTTGTTTGATTAATACATGTTGATTATGCCATTACCTATAGTATAATGTAAGTTGTGTATTCATGTAACTGCTTGTAAGTAATTATCCATATTTTACCATTGTAACTATACCATACCTTGTATGCTACTTGTTATGCTTCTACTCATATGTTTCACGTAGCACATACTAAGCTATTTTTTTAAGATCTTACTTCTACCCTATCTATGCCATTATCAGAGTTAGCATTGCATAGTTTTCCCTTATTCCATGAATCTCATTGGTAAACCAAGCTCATGCAACTGATTCAATGTGAATATCTAACCTATCATATATTTTTCTTATACCTTACTGATACCATGAAGTTACTAGTCTAATTCAAATTGCTTAAGCTCTAATCCCATGGAACGAAACTTTGTTCAGTGTGCATATCTCTAAGATCTTATACCTTACATAGCTTTGTGAACTAACTAGTCAGCTTTCCCATATGTTACCAATTACCACTATATATTTAATGTAAATTCATATCAAGGTTCACTAGCATCACCATTTCTCGAATCATTAACACATATGGAATCACGTATTATCCATAATGATTGAATTTGTACATATCATAGCTTTAACTACAGCTTACCGTATATGTATAAGTATAGTACGTATTGATTACAGCTTAATGGGATCTATACTTAATCTATACAATATAATGGAATGATACTAGCTCTGTAATCATGTACTCTCCATAATATACATAGCTTAGTTCTACTTCATCATTTACACAACTTTGTATGATCTCTAGTATTTGCATCTTGTTACTAAATACTCATCACTTATTATGAATATGCTTATCTACTTTCTAGTTATGTGATCAAAGGAGAATCACCTTTCTATCATATTGATTACATATATGCTTATTACGTAATGTATTGAGTAGTATTAGTAGAACATAAGGTGTAAGCATTACTGAGTTTCTTGGTATATAAAAGATTACTAACCTCTTGCTCATAGCTTATACTAGATAAAATCCCATAAGTATTCACATAATATAATCTATTGAATTAGTACCAATGTTTACCCTGCTTTCAAAGGTTTGCTGGAGAGAGTGATAATCGCTCTTCATGGAGCTTAAAACAGTCTCTTATCACAACAATTTGAAGGTGTTTAGATGGGGCATCCTAAAAGGAGGATTAACCTCTTGTGCAAGACTCAAAACTGCATTTTGTCTTACCCAGTCGGACCATTCCTTCCATTGCAAATCTGAAGGAATGTCGTAATCTAGCATATGTTTTGGATATGATCTGGTGTGGATCATACCTTATTCCTTGTAACTAGAAACAAACATAAATCACATGCATATGGTGTACGATTGAGCTGCAAGTGGAAAACGACGGTCACGACAGGGTCCTAACGGTTCTAGTATTCGAAAAGTAATAAAGTAAAATTTGTGGGGTGTGAGAAGATAGTTTCAAGGAAATCCACCTTTCGTTCTGCAATGCACTCGATGATGCCATGTACCCTCGAGAGAAAACCATGGTTTGAATTATGGAACCTCTTTTTGGTATTATACTCCGTGCAACTTCAACCTCCACAACTGTTCCGGGCCGTTGATCTTGACGGATCATGATCAATGACATTTCGGGAATATTCCACTAGATTTAACTTTTCCCTGCCATCTTTAGACCTTCTGTTATTTTATATGGTTTCCAAACCTATTAGTTGAATGGAAAGAGCTCATTTGTTTTTTAAACAAATACAGATTGTCGATCTTCCGATATCCCTAATGTTGGTCACATGGTGTCATTTTCGTTGGTATATAGATGATCATTGTTGCATCGACGCTGACAGCCACCGGTCTTTCGACGTCCCTAACGTCGGTCACATGGCATCCTTGTCGTTGATATATAGTTGAACATATTTCCACTAACATTGCCAGTCGTCGGGATTTCGACGTCCCTAACGTCGGTCACATGGAATCCACATTATGGAGACCGACGAAATGGGACACTGGAATTTCGATGTCTCTGGCATTGCTGTAGCGACGACTATATGGGGTTTGGACAGTCAAATCCGATATGACATGTGTCTGCATTAAACTCCGCAATAGAGATGATACCTATGGTGTCGAAAAAGTGACGTCAGGTGAAATGACATTTGAGGGGGTCTGTTGTTTGTCGTTCTCCCAACAATATAAAGTGGCAATTGCGTCGAATGCACCATCGAAATTTGACCCAAATGTACTAGTGCATAGATAGACCCTGTCATGGTTTATAAAAAAATGTAGGTGATAGGCTAAGTCCACTCGAAGAGAGGTCATAACAGTATTCACTAACATGAGGGTGATTTATAGGCTAAGTTGCAGGCCATTTGTTGAAGGAATATAGATAAGATAAGTTATGAGTGTTTAGATTAAGGTTAGTGACAAGTGGTGATCACAACAACTCAAGCAAAGGAATGTGACATGGCTAATTCAAATTAATTGATTTTTTCATAATGGCTTAAGCCAATCGAAAAATAAAACTTCAATGCATGGGCCATTTGTATGAGGATGAATTACTTGTACCAAGGAAAAATTCCTTTGCCAAACTTTGATGTTGCTAATGTGATTTCATTAAGGAGGAGAGTGTGATAAATCAGCACATAAGCTCTCAATTTTAAGACTATGATATGCTTACCATGTCTCCCTTGGATATATGAAAACTAGCAATACAAGGCAACTTGTCATGGGTAGACTAGCAAGCATAAAGGGAAAGATAGTTCCTAATCTATGCTTCATACTCTATGATGTGACTAATTTATATTATAAAGATAAAGATCATATTCTACCTTTATGCATTGAGTGATGTGATTAAGATATGTGAAATGCTTCCAACTAATCTCCATAAACATAAGCACCATAACAATTATTTCTTTTGATTTGATTGGGAAAAAAGATTCCTAAAACAAAGCTAGAACTTGTGACAATGAATAAGAAGGATCAAGATTCCTTTCCAAAATATAATTTTTTTATGTGTATATGGGCTTGTTGAGGAATCAATATTATTGTTTTTAAATACATTTATTATAGTTGTTGTTATTATGGTTATTTATTTCTATTATAACTATTATTTTGGACATTTATTTAGTATCTACATAGGATAAAATAACATTTTTAAGATTCATTTTTCCTATTAAATACACTTATGATGACATTACTAAGATCTCCAATAAAGATTATTTTGGAGATGTTGTTATGGAAATTGTTAGACAATTATATGGACATTTTCATAAACGATATAATGTCCATTGTGGACACTGGTCTAGATGTAACTATGAACTTAAGTTTTGACTTAAAAATTTCATGAATTAAAGCCAAGGATTACAAAAGCAACCACTTTTAATGGGGTATCATGGGAGATATATTTATTGGAATTTTTGGGGTGGTAAATCACTCAAACTATTGTAGTGTTAGAGTTAATATTTTGGCCTAAATTTAAGTCAAACTATTGTAGTGTTAGAGTTAATATTTTAAACTAAATTTAAGAGACAAAATTATGTTTTCCTAATGATAACATTGATGCAAATATTTTATTAAAAATAAGAGTAACATTTGAATGTGCCAATAAAGTTTTGATCGTAATATTTATTGTCTTTTATGAAATCTAAGGCTAACCATATAAATCAATCATTTATAGAATGAATTTCAAATTAAGGATCCACACAAGATGTCATCCTAAAAATAGTTAAAAAGCCATGGGAGTTGGGATCTTTATAGTTGATTTAGGTGGATATTGGTGGTCACCCACTTGTTTCACTGACTTAGAATGCCTTCACATCTTGGCATTTTTATTACAATTCTTTAGGTTCCATATGCATTTTTGGAAATTTCCCTTATGTTTTTGGTAGTCGACATAGGTCATAAAATATTTGATTATGAAGTCTGTTAAAGTCATATAGTACGTTTTAAGATTTGTAATGGTCCAATAAACACCCTAAATGGATTTTGTATGCAAAAGTTGTGCCACTAAAAAGTTGACGTATCACATTAGAAAACTTTCGTGGTAAAAATTTTGCCTCAAAAAAATTAAATGTTATTAACATCAACTTTAAAAGAACCAATATGATTCAAGATGATGATCATGTCAACCATAAGAATAAAACATTTTGGAGGGAAAGAAAGAAAACTACTTTTTATCGTATTTTCGACTTATCTTCTTATAGGTTAACTCAAATTTCAAGTGTAGGCACTCAATGGATGCAAAATTAAATTATGCATCCAACAAGTACCCACTCTACATACTTTTAATGGATTGGACGTAGTGAGAGAAAATTGAAATACATGAAGAAAACATGTTTCATTCCAATGAGTACCCACTTTGCATACTTTTGATAGACCCACTATGAGATGAACTTGAAATACATGAAATACATGAAAAAAATGCCTCTCTTTTGATAAACACATTTTTTTCATGTATTTCAAGTTCATCTCACTATGGCTCTATTAAAAGTATGGAGAATTAGCACTTGTTGGATGTGGAATTTAATTGTTCATCCAATGAGTGCCTACACTTGAAATTTGAGTAAACTCATAAGGAGATAAGTTGAAAATACAATTAAAAAAATATTGTGTTTTTCTTTCTCTTTGAAAATTAATCTATTTTAAAAAAAAATTTAAGTATTATTTTATTATTTTACTTAGGAGGCTTATTTTTAAACCTCAAAATTTCTCTAATGACTAGCTTCCTTGGGGCCTTCATTCCTTTTTTCACATCATTTCCTAGGGTTAGGGTTTTGGATCTTCAAGGTTTTGCATTTTATGGAATCGCACTTTATGTTAAAAATGAAGTTTTTGCCTCTTGACACTAGTTTCTTGCAAACGTGAGTAGAAAAAATATCTCTCTTTAGAGATAAGCTACCGCCATTTTGGCTAGTTTGTATTTCTTTTCATTTTACAATATTTTCCTATTCCATTCATTAACATAATTTGGGTTTCCTTATATTATTGTGTTTTCTACAATATATCTATATATGTTTCCATTTATATCTATGGATTCATTCCATTCACTATATAGTCCAAATTAGTGGTATCATAGGAATCTACTCTTTGTTGTGTATCCCTGCATGTCCTTGATGAGGTCAATGTATAGGGAGTTGAGTCTTGAACTAACTAAGCTTGGGGAAGACCACTCTTGCCAACCCAAGTGCCCTCCCATGGGAGAAGAAAAGACAGATGGAGAAACAAGATATCCTATCAAGTTGTTTCACAAGGAAGCCCTCACATGACAAATGAATGAGATGATGGATAATTTCACCCAAATCCTTTTGTGATTTCCAACGGTGGAAAAGGTACCTTCAACAAGCATCCATTTCAGAGTTTCGATGCCCTTCAAGGTATAGGTTTTACCTTCATTTCTTTGAAGTCTAGATTGATGTAGATGATTTGGAGAAATGGTTAAATCTATTAGAGGTTTATTAATTTGTTCAAAATGTTTCTAACAATGAAAACATCACCTTTGTACTCCTTAAATATTTTCCCCTTTGTCAAAGACTCATGAGACAATTACAAGGAGAGCCATACTAGAGATGTGTCTACAATATTTAGGACATAAACCACTTGGGCATCTTTTGTTGATTTCATAAAGGAGGAATTCTACCATATCATAAAATATGATGACCAATACATGAGATGAACAACTATGTGCTAGGACAGAAACCAAACAATGCTAGAGTACACCAATATCTGCCATACCTTGTTCTCAGAGCTAGATATCAAACACTCTGAGTGGAACATGGTCTTGAAGTATTGTAATGGCCTACACAAGTACATATAAATAGATATGGATTTCTTTGATATCTCCTTATTGGGAGCCACTTATCGATATTTTTCAAAATTGAACAAAAAATTACGTAAAATAATAAGTGGAAGTTTGGGTATGAAAATCCATTGCAAAAGAAGCATGGTAAAGGAAAACCTACCTTGAAAAATAAGACAGAGCAAGGATAGACAACCTTAATACAAAGAGTACATGCCACAGGAAAACAAGGGTAAGGGAAGTTGAAGAAAGACATAGGAAAGTGGTGTGAGTTCTACAAAATCCTTTGACACAACATTGATGAATATTGCTTGAAAAAATTATTGCTGGTCAAGATGAAAGCCTCAGAGTCAAACTCTAACTTGGACTATTATTCAGAACTAGATAATAGGAAGTGGATCATCAATGCAGAACCATGTGTCATCATCAGAATCACAAGATACAACCAAAAAATCCAAAGGAGCTAGAGGAAGGTGAACACATCTTCCATTCATAGATTTGGGTGAAGAGGACTCTACTGCATTTCATTTTTGACAATGGTATATAGAAGAAACTAATCTCAATCGACGTCATCAAGAGATTGAATTTGATAATAATGCCACACCCCCATCCGTATACTTTGGGTTGGTTGAGCCAAGGATGAGACATCTTCATTAGTTATAAATGTTACCTTCCCTACAATATGAAGCCCTTCAAATATGAGGTACTTTGAAATTTTGTCCCACTTGAATTTGTGATTTTATTTTAGGACAACCCTATATGTGGAAATGTTATTCTATCTACAAGTCTGAGACCTATAGTGGCATTTCTTCTTTGGGAGGTAAACTCTATAAGTTACTAGAGGTGGTTTTGACTACCTACCATAGTTTCCTTGATTTTAGTGAAACAAGGAAGGTAATATCTCAAATTGAGATATTTTTCCTTTCTATTATTTGGTCAAAAGGTGAGTGGAAGACCATTGCAACTACCATGAAATTTGCACAGGGTTTCTCTACACAATAGAAGTAGGTGGACAAGATAGTGGAAGAATAAAAAGATATATTTGCTTCACCTACAAGGGTGCCTCTACACTACCCCTGGTTAGGCATTCAATTGATTTGATACTTAGTTCTCCTTTACCTAATGATGTTATCTTATAGAGAATGAATAAATCGAGCATTAGATTCAAGAGATCACCCAAAAGGGACACATTTAACCAATCTCATCACCTTGTAGGAGCCCAAATGGGTTGATGCAAAAGAAGGATGGGAATATATGGTGACTCAATATTGATTATATATCTCTAAACAAAATAAAATTCAATAAATGATACCTAATATTCAAAATTGACGATATTTCAGATCATCTTAAGGGTGAGAAGTTTTTTAATAAGATCAATTTGAAGTTAGGCTACCACTAGGTACAAATTGAGAAAATTAATGTATGTAAGATAACATTCAAGTCTAAAGAAGTCCTTTTTGAGTGGTTGGTCATGCTTTTTGGCTTAACAAATGTTCATGAGTATGATGGATGATATCTTATGAATGTTCACAAACTCTTTTGTGTTTTCATATTTGGATGACATCTTCATATTTAGTAGAAATTGAGAAAAACATTTGCAGCACATTCAATAGATCTTGAGCACCATATGGTATCACAAGTTATATGCCAATCTGGAGAAATTCTCATTCAACATGCAAAGAATTCAGAATTTGGGATACATCGAGGATGGACATGGTGTGCACATGGATCCAACCAAGATCCAAGTCATCCACAACTGGTCAATGTCAATGACTCTAATAAAGATCCATAGTTTATTGGGCCTTGCCAACTCTATTGCAGGTTCATTTTAGGGTTCTATCATATCACTTGGCCCCTAAGCCAAGTTACCAAGGGTGGGTAGAAATATAAGTTTATTTAGGCCGATACACAATAGAAAGCATTTGAGGATCTAAAAAACTACCTTTTTTCAATGCCAATGCTCATTCTACCAAAGCTATAATATCTCTTTGAGATTAAGAAAGATTATTTAGATTATATTATTAGTGAATTCCTCATTTAACATGGACATCTAATGGCCTATCATAGTGAGACACTCTCTAATATATTTTTTAGGTATGGGGCCCACCTATGACAATGATCTAGGAGGATCCAAAAAGGATAAAAAAAATTAAGTTCCCAAATCTCGAAAAAAATGACACCAAGTCGTAAATGTCGACGAGATATTTCCAACAATGCAAATGACACCTCAATTTGACTTTGTATGCAAAAGTTATGGCCATCTAAAGTTTTCATCAAACAACAAAATTTGGGATTCTATTGATTGTGTAGTTTGTATAGTGATGATGTTGGCATGACATCAACATGATAATGTGGTAGCATGAGTGGCTTCCACATGTCATGCATATTTGGCATTTTCAGGGGTCCAAATGGACCAGTAAAAATGTGCCACATGGAATCCATACAGAAACCATGTGGCAGTATGATGATGACATGGTGCTGACTGGACCGTTGATGTGGTGCTAACATAGGAGATGATATGTTGTTAATTAGGTCGCATACTAGATGGATGACACAGGCACCGTACGATGACTAGGTTGTTGATTATATGTTGACCATCCAACAAGGGGATGCCACGTGGCCCAATAAGAAGGTGCATGTGGCACCCATTGATAGGCCAAAAACCACATGCATGCCAAACTCAGACTTGTCTAATCAAAATTTGAATAGTGGTTAATCTGGTTTAACCACCAAATTAATATGGTTTTAAAACCATTGATTATGGGTTATTTTTAAATGTTGGTTTAAAATAACAAATATATATTATAACCATATGCCCAACGGGGAGGCTTGCAGGTTTGACCCCAAGACCTCCCCCAAACTTAGCCAGTAACTTGCCAATGTGCCAGAGTTGGCACGTTGACAAGTCTTCCCAGCAACAAATACTTAGCCCCATAGTTTTCCATTCGATGAGAGGATCTGGTGCGCCCATCGATGAGCATGATTTTTGATGCATCACTGCAATTAATGAAGAGATGTATGACTGTTGTGGCATGAATTTCAAGGCAAGGAGCTCAAGAGGGTCCCAGACATGATAGTGATGGAATTGTATGAAATTATAGTCATTTCTGCATGATTTTTCAAGTCGAGTCCACTGGTGTAGTCAAAATTTGGATCCGAGTAGCATATTTTTAGGGAATCTCCATAATTGAGGTATTTCCATGTATTTTTCCATATTTTGTTGAGATAATGTAAAGGCCTCTCCACTGAGAAGTAGGTGTTACATGTCAAAATTCCTCACTTCTATAATGACCCATTATCATTATCATAAGTGTCGCAAGTGTCTCACTTTTGTCGCATGTGTCATAAATATCATATTTTCGTCCTGCATATGTCACATTGCAGACGACACCATAGAAACAATTGATACACCCTATAAGACATGTTAGAAGAGAAAAACACATCATTTGGAAAGCTTAAAACATATTTTTCCTTGAGAAATGGTCATCTTAAACGAATTTTTGAGAGATCCATGCTCCCCTTCTCACATGCAGGGAGCACTAGCACTCCTTGTCCACTTAGTAGGGAGTGATATAACACTTTGTTTCCATATTTAAGGGAGTGTCGATTGCTTGAGAGAATCTTGGGAAGAAATCCCCCTTATCTCTAAGGACATCTAGAAATGATCCAAGTTGGTTTGGCTCAAATCCAAGCTTTAGGCTGTATCTAAAGGAGATACCACAACTAATGGAGTCATATCCTCAACTTATTCCAAATATAACTAAGGTGGTTGAGCCTCTCAAAGCCTATAAAAGGAGGAATTCTCATGGTGAAAGGGAGGAAAATATCAACAAAAAGTATTTTCATTTTGATCGTGGATCCTTCGAGCAAGGGGTTGGACAAGGAGGACTTGGAGAGGCCACTGTATCTGCATCTACAGATTATAAGTGCCTTGTAATGTTCTCATTAATATATGCTTGGGATGTTTTCTTCAAGTTTGTGTATGATTGCATAGGCTTGTCTTTTCTTGATAAATCTAGTTTAAACTAATCTTGGTATAATAGGAAGCATGCATTGTCTTTGTTGTTTATTGAATTGCATTTATCATTAAAGGGATTGAAGATCAAGTTCAGTTTGGACTAAGCAAGGAAAATCTTTAGAAAAAGGTACATCATACTTTCTTCGTCTTTTCCCTTTGACTAGTTTAACTACATTTAAAGGAATGTCAGTGTCTAATGTTAGCATGTTTCTGTCTTGGTAATGGGGGTCTAGGATCCAAGAGGAAATTCACTTGTTCGCAGGGGAATTTTCCTACAACATAAATTGGCGACTCCACTGGGGAACGAAGCTTTCAGTTTCAGTTTCTTTCCTTGGTTTTGTCTTAGCTTTTGATAATATTCAGATCTTGATTAAAATATTTTTTCTCTTTTATACATATGTTGTGAGTCCTGAAGTCATCTCACACATATTGGTGATCAAACTTCCTAAGTTTTTATTTTTCTGGGTTGATTATTTTTCTTTCTCAGAAACCCATGCTCTCTCCCTTTACAGCTAGAGCATTGATTTCAATATCATCGCTCCCTTGCAGTGCTTTAGGGAGTGTTGTAGCGCTCTGGTGTTGATATAACCAGAGTGTTTATTTTTCTCCTTTTTGAAAAATTGTTGAATACCTTTATGCTGGGTGTAAATTTTTGGGTTCTTCTTTTAGCTTAGGACTTGTTCTGTCAGGTTGTGTCTTCTATCAAACCCGTTTCTTTTTAATACTTTTTTTTATCTTTGTTTGGATTTTATAATTATTTCCTCGTTATGAAATCACTCTTTCTCCTCAATATTTTAGGATCATTTCGATACTTTCTCGTTCATCTGATCAGTTGAAGGTTATTACAAGGAAACTTAGGGATCTCTTTACTGTTCTAATTAGTCTTTGATCTTTGTATATTTCCAACAAAATTTCTTAAGTGTGTTTTGTTGTTTGGCATTATTTTTGGAAAGTTAGTTTTTTTTTTCTTCTTATTGATTGTTGTGAGAGTGCCTTTTTGTTTGTATGATTCTTGCTTCCCATTGTCTAAAAGTTCCAATAGTGAAATCTTTTATTGGCATAAGAAGCATTAAACCAAATAAATTTACATTCATAATCAAACGAAAGGATAATTTTTTATGATTGGTTTTTTGGATAATAGAAAGAATTTCTAAATAATTTAGCATCAAAATGAATTATTGTTGAAAACAATTGCATGAAATTTCTGCATTTTTGTGTTTGATAGTGAAAGAAAGAAAACTCTTCTCCTTCCCGTAATAGAAGTTCATCGAAAGAAACATTTTCTTATCATTCTTTTTCTTCTTTTGGATTCAAGTCATAACATCATTAATTTCACTCTCATTCACCTCTGAGTAAAGAACAACCACTAAAATCAACGCTAATTAAAAAACGATCTAGAAACTTTTTCTTTTTAGATTCTTCCACCAACATTAGACTAGGATTAGTGCTTTTGATTAGGTTTTGAGTGTAAATCTCCAAATAATTCAAAACAAACTTAGCATATTGCGATATGGAGAGTAAAATCCAATTTTTGTATAAACATAGCTGGGATCCCCCTCTCACACAGGGGTTACACACGAGGTCTCATTTGGGAGAGCCACGGATATTATCCCTCCAAGGTTTAATCATTCGTAGTAGTAAGATCATATTTTGGGGCTTCTTCTTGAGGTCCAATTGTCTTCATTTGGTCTTGGTGCTTCGTGAATTCCGAATCCATTCGGGATCCTATGGAGTTCTATCGGTCCACTTGTCATCAGTTCTCTTGAAGGATTTCAGACTTGTTATCTTTCCCATACATTCAGACTAGACTGTCAAATGTACCTGCCCAAAGGATAACTGTGAGTTGGTATCCTTAGTAGCCATAATATTTAGGGTCCTCACACAAGGTGACGATGAAGGGAAGTCTGTTAGAAAAACAGGACCACGGAGCAATAAAATAAAAAAAATGCTGAAACAAAACAAAAAAGATACACAATACAAGAGAGACACAAATTTACGTGGTTCACCCAGTGTGGGCTACGTCCACCAGAGAAATTTCCAGGTCCTTCCTTTATTATTATCCAACAAATGAAGGGATACAACCTACAACAAAACCCACTGTAACTTCCTCTTCTTTCTCTCACAGTCTCCTCTCTCAGAATACAATATTCGCCATCAAACATACTCGCAATACATTTCGCTCATAAAAGAGGGTTGCCTTCTAGGGAAAAAACCCTAACATAATTTCTACCGTTAGATCTACGACCTTATAGTGAACGGTCCAGATTTACAATGAAATTACAATATACTTTTACAAGGCAATTTTTCCTTCGGGGGCCCGCTTTCCCCCGGCCGAGGGGATAGCCCCCTTGGACCCCACAGAGGGGGTACCCCCCCTCTGCACTCCCCCGCGTGGAAGAGTGTACATACTTCTAGGGTGTAAATACTTCATGGGGTATAAGCACGACTGAAAGAAAGGACCTTTGAATCAAGAAGATAATCAGGCTTTACAACCAACAATCTCCCACTTGGAGACTAATCTCAACAAATCCACTACTGTTGTATATGCTGGACTTTGAACCTTCTTAGACCTGGAAAATTTCTCATCTTCATCTTCATTCTTGAAGACCAACTGAAACTAATCAAGAACTCAGTTTCTCCCTAGTTACTCCCTTTGTTAACATGTCTGCAGGATTCTGGCTAGTGTGTATCTTTTCCAACTTCAAATGTCCATCTTCTAAGGTGGATCGTATGAAGTGGTACCTCAACTGTATATGCTTAGTCTTCGAATGGAAGGCTGAGTTATTTGCAAGGTGAATGGAACTCTGATTGACATAGTACAACTTGTTCTTCTCTTGCTTCTTTCCCAATTCCTCCATAAACCTCTGTAACCAAATAATCTCTTTACTAGCCTCTGTAGTAGCAACATACTCTGCCTCT
>ML803895.1:71254-99848 GCA_009831015.1 Picea engelmannii
CTCTACGAATCCCATGGTATGAACAGTAATCATCAAACTCCTTGCTGCAATATTCACCTCCATTATCTGATCTAAGACACTTCAAACTTTTTCCTGTCTCATTCTCAACTAAAGCTTTCCATTTCTTAAAAGTATCAAAAACAACAGATTTTTTTCGAATGCAATAAACCCAAGTTTTTCTAGTTGCATCATCAATAAAAGTAACATAATAATGAGATCCACCAAGAGATGATACCTGAGTTGGTCCCCATATATCTATATGCACAATCTCTAACCTTTCATTCATCTTTTCTTTTCCGACTCTGAGAAATTTGGCTCTCTTTTGTTTTCCATAAACACAATGCTCACAGAAGTCCAAATCAATTTGCTTAAGATATGGCAACAAATTTCTTTTGTGAAGTATTTGCATACCCTTCTCACTCATGTGTCCAAGCCTATGATGCCATAGTGTTGTATCCACTCTAGTAGAAGCTAAAGAGATAGAAGAGTCAGTATTACCGGTACATAAATACAATGTACCTACCTTCTCTCCTTTCACTATCACCAATGATCCTTTGATGACCTTCCACGTAAATATGGATACACAACCTTCACTTTCCAACTGCCCTGTTGAAATTAGACTTTTCCTTAAATCTGGAACATGTCTTACCTCTTTCAACAACCATTGGTTTCCATTTCGTTTCTTTATTTTTACCTTTTCCATTCCAACAATTTTGCATGGTGCATCATCACCCAAATGAACCTGTCCAAAATCACCTTGAACATAATCTAGAAAATGTTTCCTATGGGGTGTGGCATGAAATGAAGCTCTTGAATCTACTACCCAAGACTCAAAAATATTATCTACAGAAAGAATCAAAGCATCTTGTAACACATCACCTATTACATTTGCTTCCTGATTTCTCTCATGTTGTCCATCTCTTTGTTTCTTTGGAGCTCTGCAGTCTTTCTTCAGATGTCCTTTCTTCCCACAATTCTAGCACTCTATATTTACAAGTCTGGATTTGGATCAGCCCTTCCTAGAATTCCCGCGGTTCCCTGAGCCCTTTCCTCTATCCTTTTGTCTTCCCCTGTTCTCCATGTTTAACGCATTACCTGATGTCTCACCAGTGCTTTTCCATCGCATTTCCTCACTAAGGATAACACCAACAACATCATCAAATTTTAAAGTATTTGAACCAGAGATAGAGTTACTTATATCCATGACCAAGCCGTTCCATCTTTCTGGAAATGAGCACAAGATTAGAAGAGCCCTAACCTCATCATCAAAGTCCACTTTTACAGAACTTAGTTGATTAGTAACTGTATTAAATTCATTTAAATGATCTGCAACAGACCCACCTTCCAACATATTCATATTAAATAATATCTTCATTAGAAATACCTTATTGGACACTGAGGATTTTTAATACAATTTGGCCAATGCGTCCATCAAACCCTTCGTTATCTTTTCTTTGGAAATATTGAAAGCCACCGACGTTGCCAGGCTTAGCCGTATCATTCCTAGAGATTTTCTGTCAAGAATCTCCCATTATTCGTCCTTCATGGCCGTCAGCTTCTTTTCTATTTCACCCAATGGTAGGAATAGATCCTTCTGATATAAATAATCTTCCATCTGCATCTTCCATAACTGGTAGTTTTGGCCGTTAAATTTCTCAACCCTAAACTTTCCATCTTCCGACATTGCTCCCACTTGAACTAGGAACCCTCTTTTCCTGCGAGTTACCTTTCTCTCTGATACCAGTTGTTAGAAAAATAGGACCGCAGAGAAATAAAATAAAACAAATGCAGAAACAAAACACAGAAGATACACAATACAAGAGAGACACAGATTTACATGGTTCACCTAGTGTGGGCTACATCCACCAGAGAAATTGCCAGGTCCTTCCTTTATTATTATCCAGCAAATGAAGGGATACAACCTACAACAAAACCCGATGTAACTTCCTCTTCTTTCTCTCACAGTCTCCTCTCTCTGAATACAATATTCGCCATCAAACATAGCCGCAATACATTTCGCTCATAAAAGAGGGTTTCCTTCTAGGAAAAAAAACCTAACATAATTTCTATCGTTAGATCTGCGACCTTATAATGAATGGTCCAGATTTACAATGAAATTAAAATATACTTTTACAATGCAATTTTTCCTTCAGGGGCCGCTGGGGGCCCGCTTTCCCCCAGACCCCCCAGTGAGGGAGATAGCCCCTTCGGACTCCAAAGAGGGGGTACCCCCCCTCTACACTCCCCCACGTGGAAGAGTGTACATACTTCTGAATCAGGAAGATAATCAGGCTCCACAACCAACAAAGTCTTTGTTGTACCTGGAACAGACGTTGGTCAAAATCACTCGAGCTCCTTACAGGGTAATTCTACGATTGTTGTGTGGAATCTTGCACCAAGGTGTAAGTCCACTAAGAAGGTCTCCAACGTAACTATTCCACCTTCTCATATCCTAGCCTCTTCTCGATTTGGTCACAAGATATTGGATTTCATTACCAACTAGTACGATCATTGAGAGAATGTTTTGTTTGCTTGTTGGTTCTTCTAGATTTTTTAGCGTGTTGTTGGTTTACTTGATCATTTTTCAAGATTGAGACTATAGATGATAAAGGTCTTCATAGATCATGTAGAATGAAAGGGTTTCCTCTGGAAGGCTACAAACCCCTACCTCCTAATTCACCTGAAGAAAATTACCGTGAGGAGGTAGAAAATCACTCAGACGTTGGAAGCACTACTACTCTTTTGTTAGAAAACCCTGAAAGCACCTTGGTTACAGTTGAGGATCCTATTCCTCATACTATCCCTATGTCCTAATCTCTTATCGAACCACTCCTTGTTCAATTGAACTAGTTCGGTAACGTAATAAAAGAGGAAGTTCCTCGTCTGTTGTTGAGTCCATACACCGAAACACAGATGGAAGATACACAAAATTATTATGATGAGTACACAACTCCTATCCGGTCTGTTGGCATGGTAAATCCACAATAGACACATGTCCGTTCCATATGGAGGACTCCATCGGGACGTGATCTTTACAAACATTTTAACTTTAGTCGACCACCTCTTGACCTTCATGACCCTCTTGCCTCTGTTTCTGCTAAGGTAGGATCATCCATTCAGACTATTGATCATCCCATCGAACAAGTAGTCAATCTTGTTGTTATATCAACAAAAATCCAACATAATGTTGGAGTTGTAACACCTAATCATGCACAATTTTTTTCGATTGTTACTCCCACCACTACACCTTTTCACACTACAACTCCTTATGTTCCACATAATCCTATTGGAACACCTACACATCAAATAATGTAGAACCCTACCATACACACACAATCAACTACCGGACAAATCCCAACTAGGGGGAAACATCATCTAGTGGGTTTGTCCCTCCTGGGGGACATCCACCCTTGCACATACCCACTGGGGGACAACCCCCTTTTATTGGTCAAACCATAGTTGTAACTCAACCTATGGCAGGGGGTCAACCCCCTTTTGCTGGAAACTCTTCACAATCCTGGGGAGAAACTCAAGGAGGTATGTTTAATCAACTTTACCAATGAGGGGAATCATTTCATAAACCGCAAGGAAGAGTACCAAATCCTATTACTTCCAGATTATATTTTGGAAAACCTTATCCAAGTGTCCTAAATCCCATGTGGGGTCCTCAAGGGCAACAATCTTATCCTCCCCAAGGGTCTATTGTTTACCCTCCGCATGGAGAAACTATTTACCCTCCTCAAGGGAAAACTGTTTATCCCCCACAACCTAATCAACTGAGTTATCCTCTTCATAATCAACCGGGTTTACCTTGTTCATGAACATTCCTCAACCACATTCAAATCCTGCCTATACTGGTCAACAACAACCATACATGGGAGGGACTACTGGATACAATTATCCACCTCAACTAGTTTATGGCTCTATTAGTGTCCCTATGCCGCATCAATATCACCCTCAGGTTAACGGACAATTACCTTTCCTCACCATGTTGGATATACCAGACTTATCTCGGTTGAAAAATGATCCCATACTACATTTTCCTTTTTGGTTGGTAATCCCTGCTAAATTACCTTATGACATCCCCAAGTTTGATGGTAAACTTGGCGAAGACCTAAACAACCATGTTATGACATTTCATCTATGGTGCTCATCAAACTCACTGATGGATGACTCTATACATTTACTTCTTTTCCAGCATACACTCACGGGCTTCGCAGCCAAATGGTACATTGAACTTCAACATGGTATTTTTCAAGACTTAAACTCCCTAGCTATGGATTTCTCATGCATTTCCAATTACCCATTCGTTATGAGACTGGTACAAAACTCTTAACCTCACTTCGTCAAACAAAATTCATACATATCTCTGATCATATTCATGAGTGGAGATGATGATGAAGGTTGATTAAATAAACCATGCATGACCAGTTATTGGCATAACAGTTTACTAAATCTCTTTTACCCCCAATTGCTTGTGACTTTTCCATGGGTGGTGTTGTCATTGAGGAAGAATCCATTGTTCAAGCTCAATACTTAGATTTGTTTTATTCCCAATCTGGTACATTATATGAGTTGATACCAAATTCTCCTTGTACCTCTATCGATCCATCCAAGCCATCTTCCACAACACATGCGGATGGAGTCATCGGTGTCGTCAAAACCCAATATTCATCATAGTCGATCGGATCGACTAATCACTCTATTTTTGCACCCATCACCATTTCGACTTCACTCTTCTCTACCTCCCCCCCTGACTCAAATATTTGAGGTGAATGCAATCCAATATGCCTCTTCAAAACAATTTGGGGGAAAGAAGAAAATGAAAAATAAACCCAAAAAGAATAATAATAATAATAATGAAAATCCAAAGACACAAACTCCACCACTTGCTCCTGAAAAGAAACAATAGTGAAAAACGAAATTGTCGTGTCTCATTTGTGGTGATGATAATTACACCTGAGATTGTCCTCAACATGATGAAGTTGAAAAACTTTTCATAGGGAATTCTCAAACCATTGTGTTAACAAAACCTTTTCCTCATCTATAGTCCATGGTTTCTCAAGCACCTGCCCCTCCAACAGGGGGCAATCCCAGTCATCCTCCTAGTGAGAAAGCCTCATCAAGTGCTCATATTTATATGTTCAATGAGATTTATTCAACCACTCGCACCACAACGTATGACACACCAAATAAAACTGATAAAGAGACGATCACTAACTTTACTCCATCGGATCCATCTCCTGCCACTGTTAGTCTTCCATCTGGATCGCTTTAGATTTAAAAACCCACTTTTGATTCTATTTTGTGCCCTCCCAAGAGCACTAACCACAGATCAACTTTTAATCCTAGTTCACATGCCACCCAAAACTACAACATTGTTGAAGATTTGGCTCAAGCACCGTGTGCTATGTCTTCTCTTGAAGTTATACAACATTTCCCAAGTCAACGTAGAACAATATTGGCCGCCATAGATGCAATTGATCCTGAGTCATAAAATAATATCAAGTTTAACCTTGATAACTTCAAATCACAACTTTCTCATCAGATTTCTTTTCAAATTGATGTAGTTGTTCATAACCAACACATTCACCACACCATACTAGATGAGGGAGCTTCCACTTGAGTCATGTCATTAGCCTGTTGGAAAGGATTAAAAACACTTGCACTTAACCAAACCCCTACAATGTTATGAGCATTCGATGGGTGAGGTTTTCATCCTTAGGGAATCTTGTAGTCCTTAGCCATTCAATTGGGAGGTAAGACTGTCTTTGTCGATGTAGAGGTAGTTGATGCTCCCCTTGATTATAACTTGTTTTTATGAAGAATTTGGTTTTATGCCATGACTATCATTGCTTCATCAATGTTTCTATGTGTACAATTCCCCTATCAAGATAAAATTTTCACTATCGACCAGTTAGATTACTACACCCCCAACACTCGCACTCCCGCCACAAACAATATTCCTTTCTTGGGAGATACTAAGATCACTTATGAAAGTGTTGGTGTAGGTATTTTAAAATATTCTTCCCTTATGGGTACTTTCCCTACACCACTTCCTCCCACCACACAACACATTTCCACAATCAATATGACATTGACTATGGCATATCAATATTTTGAATCATATGATCCTTGGGTTGTGCCTAGTCCTTTGGAATTCGATGCACTAGGTGATGCTATGCCACTTAGTCATGTTGAGGCTTCATAGGATTCTGTCCAATCTGCCTCTCCCTCTTTGGATAAACAACATTTGTTGGCATCCAACACTTATTTGTTTCCATCTTGGTTGGATTCCTTATCCTCTACTTTCTACTACATCCTATGGATTTTTCCATCGGACAAATCCATTATGGAAATTCTTAGTATCGATGAGGTACCTTGGGATGACAACCATCATTGATCATATTTTCTCCCTAGTCTAGATGAAATTGAGGAAGATATACACACTATATTCCCCCTCCTGATGTTTTCGATTCTCCCCAATATCCTATACTTACCCAAGATACTAATTTCGAGGGGAATTTAGGCATCATCTCTTCTACCATTACTATCGATATTTCGATCAAAGAAGGTATCATGGAAAATGTTCATCTCGGTGCTAATTGTTCGCCCGAGGAAGTGGAAGCTTACACCGCTTTATTCAAATAATTCCACGATGTCTTCACATGGAGCTATGAATAAATTCTAGGGATCGATCCATCGATCGGTGTGCATGAGATCAAAAATTACCCAGGCGTTAAACCTGTACGACAAAAACTTCGCTTGGTTTTTCCTAAGAAAACTGCAGCCATAAAGGTCGAAGTTGAAAAACTGTTGAAGTTTGGCTTTATCTATCCTGTCTCCTTGATGGAATGGGTTTCTAACATCGTTTCAATTGATAAAAAACAAGGAACCATTCGTTTTTGTGTCGATTATATGGATCTCAACAAGGCTTATCTAAAAGACAATTGCCCTACACCCTTTATCGACCAAATTATCGATAATTGCATTGGCAGCGTTATATTTTATTTCATGGATGGATTCTTAGGGTATAACCAGATTGATATTCTACCAACTGATCAACATAAGACAGATTTCATATGCCCTTGGGGAGCGTTCTCTTATCGGAAGCTACCCTTTGGCCTTAAAAATGCTAGTGCTACTTTCCAGCAGGCCATGTTGTATGATTTCCATGATATCAAACATATTGTGGAGCCTTAACTCGATGATTTACTCACTCATTCATCTACTCGACAAGACCATATTGGTAATTTATGAGTCATTTTCCTTTGATGTTGGTTTTACCATATCCATTTGAACCCTCATAAATGTATCTTCATTGTCGAATCAAGTCGACTTCTCGGGTTCGTTGTCTCCAAAGACATGATTAGGGTGGATCCCTTAAAATTCAAACCTATTCTCGCTTTACCCCCTCCTAGAAATTTATCCCAACTACAAAGTTTGCAAGGGAAAGAAAACTTTATTCGTTGTTTTATATGTAATTACGCCGAAATTACTAAAGGATTTATGAGGTTGTTGCAAAAAGACACTCCTTTCATCTGGGATGACACTGCTCAATGCTATTTTGATGCTCTTAAACACACATTAACTCATACATCTCTCTTTCATCCTTTGAATTATCCATGAGACTATATCCTTTATTTGGTTTCCTCTACTTCCAGTATTGATATGGTGTTAGTTCAATAGGATCCTAATGGTGATGAACATGTGATCTACTATCTGAGCAAGAGTCTATCTGGTCCCAAGATCTGATATTCAAACATTGAGAAGTTGGATCTGGCAACTGTCATTGTCATCTAGAGATTTCACTATTACATATTGTTATGAACTACCATGGTCATTGTAGACTCGAGAACCCCATGTACCATATCCTTACACCTTAATTCCTTGGGGGAAAATATTCCAAATGGATTGTTGTTCTTCAAGAATTCTATCTCGAGTTTGCAAAATCAAAAGATAAAAAATCGTTGTTTTTGTGGAACTTATTTGCGATCTTTCCCATGCTAATGAAAATACTGATCCCAATTATTCTCTTCCCGATGAATCTGTGTTCCTCATTAGCACATCAGACCCTTGGTATAGAGATATTGTTTTCTATATTCAAACCCAATGTTTCCAACCCGATATTTCCTGTGAGGAATGTCGTCATATTCGCCATCATTCTAAACGCTACCTTATTATCGCCAACACTTTGTATCGTCGTGGTATTGATATTGTCCTACGATGTTATTTAACCCACAATGAGGATGAACGCATTTTGAATGACGTTCACCTTGGATATTTTGGCGGCCATCTTTCTAGGATGGCTACAACCTAGAAAATATTATGCGCTGGTTATTTTTAGCCCTCCATATTCAAAGATTGTATTGAGGTTGTCAAACGATTCCCACCCTATCAAGTTTTTAAAAAAAATACACGAACCCACCCTGCTCAACTACATCCCATTGATTTTGTCGGCCCCTTCGAAAAATGGGGCATTGATTTTATGCAATGTAATCCTACATCATATGGGGGGCACGGTTATATCATCATTGTTGTTGATTATTTCACTAAATGGGCTGAGCCTATGCCCACATTTCTTAACGATGGTCGTATTGTAGCTCTCTTTGTTTTTAACCACATCATCACTCACTTTGGTGTCCCACAAGCTATTGTCACTAACCACGACTCACATTTTAAAAACCAGATGATGAGTGAATTGCAAGTCAAGTTGGGTTTTCTCCATGAAAACTTATTCCCCTACTACACTAAAGCAAACGGACAAGTTGAATCTATCAACAAAGTCCTAAATACCATGCTTCAATGCATGGTGGGGATAAACAAAAACTCTTGGCACTTGCAAATTTTCTCTGCACTCTCGACTTATTGCACCTTAGTAAAAAATGCAACTGGATTTACTATGTTCCAGTTGGTGTGTCGCATAGAATAAGTGTTACCAATCGAGTGTGATATCCCTTGATTGAAACTCACTGTAGAAATCATGCTTCACACCTCTTCTTAAGGGGAACGATTTCTGTATTTAACTAAGTTGGATGAAACATGTCGCAATGTTGCTCTCGTTAATGAGACGTATAAAAAATGAATGAAGATTCTATATGAAAAATCTATTCAACCTCGTACTTTTGTAGAAGGAAACCTAGTCCTCGCTTATGACCAAGCTCACGACAAGTTGGGGACAGGGAAGTTAGAACCTCTGTGGCATGGACCTTATATCATAAAACATGTTTTACATAGAGGTCCCTACTAGCTAGTTGACTACGATGGAATATCTCTCGATGAGCCTCGAAATGGGCTTTACCTTACAAAGTACTATGCATAAAACATTTGGCATGTGTGATTTGTACACTATTTTGCTATATACTTTTTATTTGGTGTGTCTTTTATCTTATGTGTACGAGTTTTGTCTTATCTTATTATACTTTGTCTTGTGATTTCATGTGGAGATGACATCTCCTCTTCCCATCTTTGTCGGGTTTGCAGATGGCGCTAGTCGGCACACCCAAAACATTTCTTCTGCAGCTTGGGTTTTTTACCTATCTGATGAGTTGGTGAGTTCAGGAGGAATTTTCCTAGGATCGACAACCAATAACATGGTAGAATATGATGTTCTCATTGGAATTTTAACCGAAGCCTCCTCTTTAAGTATATCTCATCTGATTATCGACCTAGATTCTCAACTCGTGGTTTGTCAACTTAATCAAGTTTACAACATTCGTAACCCTGTCCTATTACATCTCCACCTAAGAGTTCATTGTCTCGAAAGAGTATTTGAATTTATACAATACCTACATATACCGAGAGAACTCAACACAACGTCAGATTCATTAGCAAATTATATTTTGGATTGCTATCTTGTGCATAGACAAAGATTTTAAAGAAAATGAATCACATGTACATTAAAAACATCACATAAGATAAATTGTAACATCATAGGCACCACAAAACTCATATATATATATATAATGTGTGATAGAAAAATTTTGTTTACATCAAAAAGTACATAGTGGGGAAAAATTTGGGCCCTCATTCCCATGATATCATCATGAAAGAATACAAAATATGTAGAGAATCCTAGTCCTCCTGTATCACATTGTGCTCCGAGAAGCAAACTACTGCGCGAGCCACTCGCAAGTGGTTCAAACTCTCTAAAAATCCTACTGTATTCCTCTGTAGATGGAGAGGTATGTCTCGCCTCCTTAGAGGTGGGACACCCATGGTCAGACCTCAGAGGTTCCTCTCAACCTCTCGAAGTCCTCCCACTACAACCTTATGCTCCACTGTTATATGCACGTCCCTACAATGCCCTAGTGTTGGCATCTCTGTCAGACATGATGTGCCTCTGTCTGCATGATGAAACAAAACATATTTTAGATCCCTCTTTGTACACATAAAAATAATATAAAATGTAAAATCAAGAACACATGACAAGGTTTAGTTTTGTACCTAAAAAATCCCACTGAATTCCCTCCGGGAGAACTAAATATACATTTCCCCTAAAATGCACTCAACCATATGGAAAATACTCAATAAAAATCAGTTGCCTCCTCCACCAAGTGAAGAAATCAGCTGTAAACTTAAACGTTGAGGCCTCGTTCCCAAATATCGAGGACAAACTAGTCCATATCTCCATCCATGGTTCGTTCGTTGGTCATGCTATCAACGCAACCCGTGGCTGCATCTGGGGTACTCACTCCAAAAAGAATGAACTAAGAAAGAGTCGTATCCAAACTGCTTCTTCCTTCCGATCCTGCACTTTGTGATCTATTCCTTCACATTCTGAAGGAACCCCACACTGCAGTTAAACAATATGGGCTCCACACATTGTAGAGCATATGACATCTGAGATTTCGAAGCTAGGTGAGCATTCGTACTACCTGCCAATTTGGTAATGGAAAATAGAATCGATCGTAATGCCAAATCCCTCACGTCTTTGATCACGATTCGTCCACCAAGTAATCGAGATCCTGGAATACAGTTCTCAACAACATATACCTCAGTGGGATGAGGAGTTTCCCAATGTCCATACAAAAGGAAAGGATCCCCTCTCCTTGAGAGGCCAGTAAAAAAATACACATCATCAAGCTCAATTTTGAGCATATGTGGCCCAATACGAAATGCATGTTCAACATCATTCCATAATCCAATCAAGTACTCAAGTAACAATGCATCTTTCCTCATTTTCTGTAGTTTGAAGTACTTGAGAAGACCACAATTTATTAAATCATCCTTGTTTGAGGGTTTTGCAAAGTGGTGATATCGTCGAACTCATGTTCATGTTCCTTCCATTCAATCATGGCTATATGCTCCATGCAAACTGCAAATACAACCATTTAAATGTCTTTAACCAACTTATTATAGCAAAAAATTGTGTCTTTCTAGCCTAAAAAGAAACAAAATTTTTGGTTATGCATCGACGCTCCCCTACGCCTATTCACATAGCGCTAGCACTCCCTAGGTATGTGCACCAGGGCATTGAAATATCGATCAGTGATCCCCTCATCCCTTTGAGGGAGCGTCGATCCAGTTTGGCACCTAGGGCTTCCTAAGGAGCCCAGAACACCCTAAAAATGACCTAAAACACAAATTTAAACCATAAAAAATAATTGAAATGACAAGGTGACCATCCTAGTCTAGACAGAATTGGAAATGATCGATCATAACTCTCGTACTCGCAGCTCGAAAATCACCCTCCAAAGGTTGAAAATTCCAAAGCTAGAAGAATTTGGTAAAAAATCAAGTGGTAAATCAAATTTCTAACCTATTTCACCATTATAGGGTTTATGTTAAAAATTTTCTTGGGTTTTTAATCTTTTTAGGGAGTCATTAATGCCCTGGGCTCATAATTGTCTATATTTGTAGGCTTCTAAGAAGTATATTTTTAACAACCTTGTGACACTGACGAGCACAATCCTTGTTCTTTCTCATGCTCGAAAAAACATGAGAATGTAACCGAGTAGACTTTTATCACTTTTTTGGACTCGTAAAGGTTACACGAAAAAGGAAACCCCTAGAGTCTCCTTTAATCTTTTTTCAGACTCTCTAAACATGAAAATATTGTCAAGTGATCTTTCTTCCTTTCACACTCACTTAAAAGGTTTTTAAAGGGTGTCTCCCAAGTAGCAGTTTATCTCTTTTTTGTACTTCGGAGACTAAAATTATGAAAAAGGACAACCTTGGAGTCACCTTTAAGTTCTTTTCAGACTCTCTAAACATGAAAAACCGTCGAGTTTTCCTTCTCTGGACTCGATAAATCACACATTGAAGGTACCATACGAGACCGAACCCTTACTTCTTCCAATTTGTTAAACAAAGGAAGAGGGACTTACCAAAGGTAAGTTATATCGAGCATGTGTTATCCTCCTTGAGCTCGTAAAAAAAAAGAGGTACTTGTCTATATGGATGGGGGAAAAATTGAAGGAAGCAAGCCAAGCTATCTTTTAGAATTGTCACAAGTCACTCTTGCAAGTCTCCCTTGAACACAACACATTTTTTCTACCTACATATTGAACACTTGGATAATCCGTTGAGCCTTTGCACTGAACCAATCTCTTGAGTCTTTCCACTCCTTTAGGTCATCCAAAGAATGTCACAGTATCCACTGCATTATGTTTTGGTCCATGTTACATTTATGTTGTCGAGTCATGTTGTACCTCAGTGTTCAAGGGAATTATCTGCCTCGAGAGTCAACCATCACAAATTTCTAATTTCAATACCCATTTCAGTCCATACTCATTTGATTCACCATCTTACATCTCTATGTCCGTTACATTTCTATGATGGGGGATACATCAAGATCCTCCTTCAATGAGTTTTTTCTGTCGACTTCAACACATCATCTGATAATTTGACTTAGAAACCAATTAGTACCTTGGAACTTGCATGCCGCAATCGTAGGCCTCCTCGCCTCCGATAGTGGATTTACATCATTGACCTATAATCGGATGACTCCACGAATGTTTGACTTCATATCATTTATTCACATTTGTTGGATTGTACTAGAGTACTTTGGGAGTCATTGACATCATTGGTGATTTCCCTCGCGCTTGTTAACGGTTTACCTAAATGACCGGTAAGGAAGTGATTTCTACCATGTTCAACATCAAAACATTTATTCTCGTGGCTAGATTCGTGCTACATCGAGATTGGGATGAAGAACCTGGGTTGAACATTCACTTTGGTATCTGCTTTCACAGGCTACGAAGGATATCTTTTGAGCATGGTGATATATTGTCACATATATCCACATTGTATTGGTCCATGACTATGTTTTATCATCTAGTAGATCCACTATGTATTTCTCATGGCTATAATTAGTTCATGTCATGGAGGTATAGATCCACATTGTATCTTTGGTGGCTATACCTTTAGTCAGTATCATCATGGATCTGTAGTGTATTTGTTGGCATCCATACCTTAAGTCCTTTGTCACTCAAGCATAGGTACACCTGCCTTGTGTTTGAAAAATATGATAACATTTGTTTGATGGTTGTTTGCAGCTTCTACCAGGTTCTCCGACTCCATACCCTTGCTTCAAAAATATAGAAAGTTCTTAAGTCATCAACTTCTATCATTTGACCTCGCACTTTGGGGGGAAATCCGTTACAGGTCAAAATTGACCCATTATCATTATCATAAGTGTCGTACTTTTGTCCCAAGTGTCAGAAATATTGTATTTTCGTCCTACATATGTTGTATTGGAGACGACACCATAGAAACACTTGATACAACCTCTAAGACATGTTAGAAGAGGAAAACACATCATTTGGAAATCTTAACACATATTTTTCCTTGATAAATGATCATCTTAAATGAATTTTTGAGAGATTGACACTCCCCTAATCACATGCAAGGAGCACTAGTGCTCCTTGTCCACTTAGCAGGGATCACTACAATGCTTTTTTTCCAGATTTGAGGGAGTGTTGATTGGTTGAGAGAATCTTGGGAAGAAATCCCCCTTATATCTAAGGACAACTAGAAATGATCCAAGTTGGTTTGGATTGAATCCAAGCTTTAGGTTGTATCTAAGGGAGATACCACAATTGATGGAGTTATATCCTTAACTTATTCCAAATATAACAAAGGTGGTTGAGCCTATCAAAGCCTATAAAAGGATGCATTCTCATGGTGAAAGGGAGAATAATATAAAAAAAAAGTATTGTCATTCTGATCGTGGATATTTCGAGCAAGGGGTTGGACAAGGAGGACTTGGAGAGGCTATTGCATCTGCATCTACAAATTGTAAGTTCCTTGTAATGTTCTCATTAATATATGCTTGGCATGTTTCCTTCAATTTTTTGTAGGATTGCATAGGCTTGTCTTTTCTTGATAAATCTAGTTGAAACTAATATTGGTAGAATAGAAAGCATGCATTGTCTTTGTTGTCTATTGAACTACAAATCTCCTTAAAGGGCCTGAAGATCAAGTTCATCATGGACTAAGAAAGGACAAGCTTACAAAAATAGTACATCATACTTTCTTCCTCTTTTCCATTTGACTATTTTAACTACATTTAAATTAATGTCAGTGTCCAATGTTAACATCTTTCTGTCTTGATAATAGGGGTCTAGGATCCAAGAATAAATTCACCTGTTCGTAGGGGAATTTTCCTACAATAGTACGGCTCGGAGACATAGTCCATCTTTGGGACAAACTTCGTTATCAAGCCTGGTGCAATTGTTTCTTCTTATTATTTTTCCATGTGTATGCTTTCTTCATGTATGTTGCACATATGCTTTGTTCATGCTCTTTAATGCAATCCATGTTATAGTCATTGACTAAAATATCCTGAATCATGTTGGTATCATACAAATATTCTTTGAATTGAATTGTGAGTGTGGATGCTTACAAGGGCCAAGCTCAAAGAGGGTGAAGGAAAACTTAATAATTTCAACTTAGAGATTAGACATGCAACTCGAAGATGGAAAATGGGGGATGAAGAACTTTGTATGGAGTATGGGAAGAATTTTCACAAGTATTTCTACCAGATGTTAGATATGGTAGAAAAATTGTTTGCAGATTATGAAAAAAGAGTGGAAAAGAAGGAAAAGAAGAAGGAAGCTAAAGAAGAGGATAATTCTTCAGTGAACCAGGGAATTGGAGCAAACCCTCCTAAGCCTCCATCTCCATATTCAATTTCAATCTCTTCTTCTTCCTCTCACTCTCATCATTCTATTTGTCATCAGGAAAATTATTTTAAAAATCCATAATTGAAATTAGATGTCAAATTTAATTTCCCCATGTTTAGTGGAGATGATAATGTAGATAAGTTGAACAATTGAATTAGATAGATCGAGGTTTACTATGTGTACAACAGATCGAAGAGGAAGAGGTGAAGATCCAGTTGGATTATCTTTGGTTGGAAGGCACAAACCTTGTATGGTGGGAGAGAAAACTTCATAAAGGTATAAATCATAATGGTAAACTCCTTTCTTCGTGATCTAAATTTACTTCTGCATTAAGAAAGAATTTATACCCATTGAGTTGTGTACAAAAATCCATAATGGAATGGAAAATTTTGGGTAAAATTCAGAATGTTCAAAGTTTCATAGAAGAGTTTAGGAAGAAGGCACTTGCATTGAATATTACTTTAGACTCTCCAGAGACTTTGATGAAATATATTGGTGCACTTCACAGTTACATTCATCACACATTGTTGTTTTTAATTCAGCTAATTTAGATGAAGTGTGTGTGCAAGAAACTCATCTTGAAAGAAAGGGAAATAATGTACAAGAATATCACACAAAGAAACCTTCCAAGTTCCAAAACAACAAGTTCAAAGGAAAAGGAAAGGGAAATAAGACAATTATAGCAAAGAAATAGGAAGGAAATCCCTCTTGCACCATTGCAAAAGATATGGGCATGATGATGAGCATTGTTGGAAACTACATCCTGAGCTTAAGCATAAGGAATTTGGTGGAAAAGGGAAGAAGAATTTTTTTTCTACAGTGCAACAAGACCTAGGTTTTGATTTAGGTGATGAAATGAAAATCATAGTAGTTGGAGTATAAGGTACATTTTCCTCTCATGCTAATTCAAGCAATTCCATCTACTGAAAATAAAAAGAATAGAAGTGAACTTTTTCACATCATATTAGTATCCAAACATACTAAAGTGGATACTTTGTTTGATCAGGGTTCTCAATTTAATTTGATATCTAAAGTAATTGTTAAAAATTTGGGCTTAGAGACAGTACCTCATCTGAAACCTTACCCTCTTGGTTGGGTATGTGACAATGCAAAAATTCAAGTTGTTTGGCAGTGTCGATTGAAATTTATTATTACTTCAAATTTTTTAGATGAGGTTGAGCTTGATGTAGTCCCACTTGATATCAATGGAATTATCTTGGGAAGTCCCTTTTTGTATGATAGGAATTCTATCTTGTTTCAATAGGAGAAAAAATACCATCTCACAAAAGGTGGTGTGGAATAGTTTTTAGAGCTCACAGTATGAAGAACTTAACTCTTGTTAGTGCAAGACAGATGAAGAGAGCCATCAATGCTAGAAAGAAATTTGTGCTTATGGTTTTGAAAGAAAAGGATTCTAATAAATCTAGTGCTTTTGATGATTGCAATCCTTCTCATAAAGATGAAATGATTGATGTTATTTCTAAATATGATGAAGTTTTTCAAGATCCAAAAGGATTTCCTCCCAAGAGGGAGATCCAACATGAAATATAGTTGCACCAAGATGTTTCCTTACCAAACATTGGCATGTACAAAATTTTTGTGCTCGAGAATGAGGAGATCAAGAAGTAGGTTAGGGACTTGATTGAAATAGGGGTCATCAAGCATAAGTTCTTATCCTTGTGGCTCTTCTATAGTGACGGTGTTAAACAAATATGGAAAATGGAGGATGTGTGTGGATTTCTGAGCACTAAAAAAATCACGGTGAAGAACCGTTACCCCTTGCCTCGTAAAGATGACTTGTTGGATCAACTAAAGAATGTAGTGTACTTCACTAAGTTGGATTTGAGCGGTTATCACTAGGTCAAAGTTGTAGAAGGAAACATGTGGAATACTTCCTTCAAGACAAAAAAAGGTCTATTTGAATGGTTGGTAATGGCATTTGGGCTTTGTAATTCTCCAATGGCATTCATGCGTGTTATGAATGATGTTTTTAGGCCTTTCATAGATGACTTTGTGATTGTATACTTAGATGAAATTATTGTATTCAGTAGGACTTGGGATGAACATGTAATGCATGTAAAGCAAGTATTGGATGTCCTTAAAAGAGAAACATTGTGTGTAAACTTGTTAAAGTGTAACTTTGGAAAAAACTCATTGTTTACTTGGGTCATATTCTAGGAAGTGGTCAACTAAAGATAGATCCCTCCAAAGTTGAAGCTATTGTAAATTTTCCTAAGCCAACATCAGCTACAAAAGTTAGGATCTTCTTAGGGGCAGTTCAATACTGGAGAAAGTTCATTTCTAACTTCTCCTATATTTCATCTCCTTTGCATTACTTAATCAGTGTGAAATAGGTCTTCTAGTGGGGAGCAAGACACCAAAAAGCCTTCGACACTTTGGAGGAAAATATCATCACTGCACCACTACTATCTCTACTTGACCTACAACAACCATTTGAGATTGAGACCGATTTTAGTGCATATTCCATGGGAGAAGTCCTGAGGCAACAATGTAATCCCATTTTCTTTCATTTTGAAACTTTTTCTAAGGTTGTTTGTAATTATCCTACATATGAAAAAGAATTCTTTGCATTGGTACTAAGTGTGAATAAATGGAAACACTACTTGATGGGGAAGGAAACGATCATACACACTAATTGCCAACCCTTACAATACCTCCAGTCACAAACCATGCTACAACAGTAAAGACACTACACTAGGATGGGATTATTGCAACATTTTCATCTAGTTATTAGATACAAGAAAGGCATAAACAACAAAGTTGTGGATATGCTTTCTTGGCTTCCTATTTATGCATCTATTGTTTTGAAAAATCCTTCCTTAGCTCATGCTAGTTATATTGAACAATATGTTATTGATGAATATTTCAAAGATGTATATCAGAGGCTAACCCATGGTTCTCAAGTGGAGAAATTTCATTTGAAAGATAACCTACTCTACCATTTGGGAAAAGTTTGTATTCCTACAAATGAAAGAGTGAATGTAATCAGGGAAGCTCACACATCTCCAGTATCTAGAGATTTTCGGGTAGGAAAGACTGTAACACATTTGCAAAGGTTTTGTTATTGGCCTCAAATGAAATAAATTGTAAACAAATATGTAAAGGGGTGCCTATTGTGCTCAACTTGTAATCCCATTAATAGAAAATTGAGGTTGTACACACCCCTTCCTGTTCCTTCTCGTCCTTGGGTTAGCATCTCAATGGATTTTGTAGGGGGGTTAGTTGTGTGTAGGAGCGTTCATGACTACTTGTATGTGGTAGTGGATAGGTTTAGAATTATGTGTATCTTGATTCCATGTAAAAAGTAGGTCACAACAGAGAAATATTCTCACTTGTTCTTCCAGCATGTATGGGTTCATTTTGGGTTGCCCACGACCATTATCTTCGATCGATATTCTTGATTTTTAAGGGAATTTTGGAAAAAAATATGGAAACTCATGGACACCAAGTTCAAGAGGAGTACTAATTTCCATCCATAGACCGACAGACAAGTAGAGGTGGTCAACAAAAAAATGGTTCATTTTCTTCGAGGGTATTGCAACAAACATCCTAAACTTTGGGATGAACAATTGCACTATGTCCAGTATGCCTACAACAGATCATCACACTCCTCCACACAAAGTTCACCATTTGATACATGTTTTGGGTATCTTCCTAAGAATCCCTTGGAATTGAAATTTGGGAAAGATGTAAACTCAAGTGAACAAAGAGATGCAGACAAAGCCCACAAGTTCATCCAACAGATTTAGCATGTACACCAAAAAATCCATGAACAATTGGAAAAGAGCCAAGCCCAATATAAGGAAAGACATGACAAGCACCAGGTAGATAATCTGATCCAAGTGGAGTAGGTGATCAAGTATGGTTGCACATAAGAAAATATAGGTTGAAAGGTGAAGGCAAGAATCTCAATCCCATCAGATATGGACCCTTCACCATCTTAGAAAAAATTGGTACAAATGTTTTATGCCTGGATCTACCACCACATATGTAGATGTACTCAATTATGAATGTAGAGAAATTGAAACTTTATGAGCCTCCTATGATCATGGATCAAGGGGAGAGCATTTCATTCCCTTCAATTTATGAGTTTTCTCTAAGTATTTGGATGAGTTGAAGGAATATATATTCCTAGACAGAAGGAAAAGGTCTTCATGCAGGGGTGATGTTGAATATCTTCGAGTTGGCCTTAAAGGAACACATCCAAGGAAGTCACAGTGGATTGAGAAGGGGAAAGTAAGGGAGAAATTCCCTAACTTATATGTTAATTGATAAGGATTTTGGTGGTCTAAAAGATTCTCAGTAGAGAGGAACGATCCAGGAGGATCCAAAAAGGCTAAAAATTCAAAGTCATCAAATATCGGGAAAAATGGCACCAAGTCGTAGAGACAAGATATTTCTAACGGTGAAAATGGTACCTCAATCTGAATTTGTATGCAAAAGTTATTTCCATCTGCATTTTTCATCAAACAACTAAATTTGGGATTTTGTTGACTGTGCAATCCATACAATGTTGATGTCAACATGAGGTCAGTGTGACATTAGCATGTTGATGTTTCAGAATGAGAGGCTTCCACCTGTCATGCATATTTGGAATTTTCAAGGGTCCAAATGGACCAGTAAAAATGTGTCATGTGGCATTTGTGCAGATGCCATGAGGCAGTATGGTGTTGATGTGGCACTGACTGGACCGCTGATGTAGGAGATGACGTGTTGTTGATTGGGTGGTTGAGTGGATGGATGATGTAGGAACCATATGATGACTAGGTTGTTGATTTTATTTTGACTGAACAATAAGGGACTGCCATGTGGCCCAATCAAAAGGTGCACATGGCACCCACCGACAGTTCAAAAGCCACATGTGCGCCAAACTCAGACTGGTCAAATCAAAATTTGATTAGTGGTTAATCTGGTTTAATGACCAGATTAATATGGTTTTAAAACCATTGATTATGGGTTATTTTTAAACTTTGTTTTAAAGTAGATAATATATATTATATCCATATGCCCAATGGGGAGGCACATGGGTTTGACCCCGAGACCTCCCCCAAACTTAACCATCCACTTGCCAATGTGCTAAATTTGGCACGTTGACAAGTCCTCCCACCAACAAATACTTAAGCCCATAGTTTTCCATCCGATGGGAGGATTTAGCATGCCCATCCATGTGCATGATTTTTTCTTCATGCCTACAATTAATGCAGAGAGATACGATTGTTGTGGCATAGATTTCAAGGCAGGGAGCTCAGGAGGTTCCCAGAAGTGACAACAACATAATTGTATGAATTTACAGTCATTTTTGCACAATTTTTCGAGCTGCATCCACTGATGAAGTCATAATTTGGATATGAGAAACGTATTTTCATGACATTGCTAGGATTGAGGTATTTCCATGTATTTTTCCATATTTTGTTGAGATAATATAAAGGCCTCTCCACTGAGAAGTAGGGCCTGGAGAAGTAGTCCATCTTTGGGATGAACTCTTTTATCAAGCTTGGTGCAATTTTTTTTTCTTGTTATTTCCCCATGTGTATTCTTTCTTCATGTATGTTGCACATATGCTTTGTTCATTCTCTTTAATGCAATTCATGTTATATTCATCGAATAAAAGATCATGGATTAGACAAGGAGTTGTATTTCATTGTGTAGGATTGTCTCCAATGGAAGCATTACATTTTGTGGAAGAAGATGACCATCCATATTGATCACAAGCCACTATAGTTCATGAAGATGTAGGGAAATTTAGATAATGAATACCATAAAAAATGGTACACATATCTACAACAGTTCCACCTAAATGTTAAGTATAAGAAGAGAAATATAAATCACATTTTTTACTATATCAGTAGACCTCCAGTGGTGGTGGTGATCACAGTTCTCAATTATTGTGACACAAGACCTTCCAGTGGTCTCAATTCTATGAAAACAAACTTGTCTTCACTATTACCTATCAAAGAATGGGCACAGGAAAGCCATGACCAAACCTACCATCAAGAATAAGGGGTTGTACACTCCTTTTTCCAACCTTAAACAAACCTTGGGAGTTCATCTCCATGGAGTACATGTCTAGCCTACCTTCAACCAAGCATGGTAATGATTGTGTATTTTTGGTTGTTGATGAGTTTTTTAAGATGGTCATTTTGACACCTTACAAGAAGAGTACCACAATGGAGGCCACTACTAATATCTTATTTGAGCATGTTTTATTTCATTTTGGGCTCCCGCAGACCATTATTTCAAGTAGGAATAATAGGTTCTTGAGTAATTTGTAGCCCAACCTATGGTCATGGATGGATACCAAGCTCTGACCAAATCAACTACCTTCCACCTTGAAACCAATGGACACACAAAGGTAGTCAACATGATGATTGTGTGTATATTGAGAATGTGCAACTCCAAATATCCACACACATGGTATGCGATCCTTCCTTGTGTTCAACATATCTACAACATATCCCTTTATAGTTCTATTGGTCACATCTCTTTTTCATGTGTTCTTGGAGTTTCAACCATTAACCCTAATTGATGTAGCTATGTCCATTGCATATACATAAGAATAATCCTCCCATGACATAGTTACCCACTTGACAAGAACTATGACCTCAAAATGAGAAATCTAGCCTTAAAAACCCATATTTTTGGGTCAAAAACACCAAAATCAATTCCCATTTCAAAAAGTAGTGCAATTGGTAGCACCTTTTTTTTCGGGGTTAAAATTAGTACCATTTGCAACCATGAACTTAACAGTGTTGGAATGTTGTCCGATAAAAACTTACAATCAATCCTTGAATCGAAAAGTGGTGCTAACAATAGCACCATTTTTTGTATTTTCAACGTTAAAACTACCAAAAAAATTAAACCTCCAAAATTGACAATCAATACTATTAGAACAAAAACCTTAAAATTGACCCTCGAATCAAAAAGTGTTGCTCCTATTAGCAATCCCCTTTTTTATAGGGACAAATTTTTTATTTTTATTTTTAATCATGGTTGATCCAGGTGGAACTGGTGGCCACCCACATATTCCACTAATTTAGAATGGTTCCACATCTTGGCAGTTTTTCTACAGTTTTTCAGGTCCCAAACTTTTGGGGCCATTTTGAGGCCCTAAACAACATTTTTTTGGTGCAACAACACCTAGCATGTACTTGAATGTAGATGCTAGGCCATTTGGAGTGTGTACTTTTTTGTTAGACCATTTTGATGGGCTAACAAGTGCACCAAATGGAGATCATATGCAAAAGTTACTCCCCTAGAATTTGATGTCTCATCTAACCACATCGGGCCCCACAAACCTTTAGGCATTTCATCTTCTAGGGTTATGATTTTGGATGTTTAGGGTTTTCTCATTTATGCTTTATGTTAAAATACCTTTTCAACCTCTTTGTAAATATCTTCTTGTGAATGAGCATAATCGACACATCTCTCCCTTAAGGGATAAGCTACCACCACTCTAGATAGCTAGTGTGCTTTGCATTTTATAGTATTTTGTATTCCAAACAATCATTAATAGAATTTGAGTTTAACTATATTACTATTTTGATTACAATATATTTGTTTGTTTCCTTATTATATATCTTCATTCATATTGTTCTCAATATAATCCAGATCAATGGTATTAGATAAATTTTCTCTTTTTTGTTTTGTTGTATATGTATGCGACGAAGTTAGGCTATCAAGAGTTGGGTCTCAAACTGGTTGAGCTTGGGGTAGAACACTCCCACTAGCCCAAGCATCCTCCCATGGTAGAAGAAAAGAGAGACGACATACTAGCAGATCTTATCAAACTATTTCTTGAGGAATCCCTCATGAGCCATAGGAACGAGATGATGGATAGTTTCTCCTAGATCCTTCTATTGTTTACAAAAACATTGGAGACACCTTCAACCATTAGTCGTTTTGGAGTCATGACACCCTTTAAGGTAAAATTTCACTTTTATATTCATTTATTTGAAGGCCAGATGATGTCGATGCTTTGGAAAAATGGTTAAGTCTACTAGAGGGTTATTTCTCTATCCAAAAATTTTCCAACAGTGAAAAAATCACCTTTACACTCCTTAAAGTCCTTCTACATGAAAAATATTGGTGGGAGACTTACTGTGAGAAACATGTCGAAGATGAGTCTACAATTTTTGGGCCAAGACCCACTTGGGTGGATTTTATTGATGCCCTCAAGGAACAATACTACCCTGTTTGAAACTATGATGACCAGTACATGAGAAGGACAACTCTACATCAGGAGAGAGACAAAAAAGTGTTGGAGTACACCAACATATTCCATATCTTGCGCATGAATCTATGTAATAAAGAATATGAGCAGTACCAAAGTGGCCTACATTGGTACATCCAAACAGATATGAAGTTCATGGACATCTCCTCACCAGGATTCACTTACCGATATGCTATCAAGATCGAGCAATAGTTCAAGAAAAAGAATAAGCGGTATTTCAGTTTCGCAAACCCATCGCAGCGGAAGCATGGTAAAGGTGGCACTAACTTCCATAGAAAAGTACATAGCAAGGATGGATATCCATAAGAAAACCAATCCAATCCACAAGAAAAGAAGGGTAACAAGAAGTCGAATAAGAACACTAGAAAGTGGTGTGAGTTCCAAAAAATTCCTTGGAACAACACTGATGAATTTCACTCTAAACAATAATTGTTGGCTGAGATGAAAGCCCCAAAGCTGGATGTTGAATCAAACTCTGATTCAGAACCATATGAGGGAAAAAATATCATTGGCATGGAACCCAGTGTCACCATCACTACCACAAAAGTCCAGCCAGAGAAACCAAAGGATCCTGAAGAAAGGGAGCACCTCTTCTACTCACAGATATGGGTGAAGGGGGACCCCATACATTTCATTGTTGAAAGTGGTAGATAAATGAACCTAATCTCAATACGGGTCATCAATAGGTTCGACATAACAATGATGCTGAATATTCAGCCATACACGATCAATTGGCTCAGTGAGGGACGAGACATTTGTGTCAGCCAACAATGTCTCCTACACTACGACATCAAACCATTCAAAGATAAGGTGGTGTGTGGTGTTTCCCCCCTTGAAGTTTGTGATGGTTTTTTATGAAAACCATATACGTGGAAGCCTCATGTTGTTTATGAATCTATGCATCATAGTGTCATTTTGAATCAAGGCCCTGTATTTTCTTTTTTTTCATATATCTGGATGACATCCTCATCTTTAGAAAAACCTAGGATGAACATTTGAAGCACATTCAACAGGTCTTGGGAACCTTGCAGCAACACAATTTATATGCCGATTTGGAGAAATGTTCCTTCGATGTGGAGAGAATTCAATATTTGGGATACATCATGGATGAGTAGGGCATGCATGTGGATCCAACCAATATTCAATCCATCTGTGATTGGTCAGACCCGAAGACATTAACTAAGATTTAGAAGTTCTTGGGCCTTGTCAACTTCTATCGCAAGTTTGTGTTGAGGTTCTCGCATATTGCTTGGGCCCTAAGCCAGGTGACCAAGGGTGGAGTGAAGGCCAAGTTTGTTTGGGCTGCGTCACGATAGAAAGCATTCAAGTAATTGAAATTCCACTTCTGCTTAGCACCAATCCTTATTTTTCCAAACATGCAACTACCATTTGAGATTGAGAGAGATGCTTCAGATTATGCTTTCAATGTAGTCCTCACTCAACATGGGCATCTGATGGCCTTTGAAAGTGAAACACTATCTGATGTTGTTTGTAGATACCCCACCTATGACAAATATATGTGCTCTATTGTTTAGTCATGTTGACATTGATCATCCACTCTAATCCCAGGCCTTTGCAATTCATGTAGACACAAGGAAAGTAACAAAATGACTACCATTAGAAGTGGTCTGCGTACCTACAATAATTCCACTCTAACATCAAGTACAAGAAGGGCATCACCAACCATAACATGGAATGCCTCAGTCGACCCTCAGTTTTGGTGCTAATCATAGTTTTTAACTCCTATGGGCATGAGATCTCCGGGTGGCGACAATTATACAATAGTGACTCTGAGTTTGTTGCTAGCTATCAGACATTGAGAACAAGAAAACTAGTTCTAGACTTTCATCTCTAGGATGGATAGTTATGCCATCTAAGCCATCTCTTTGTTCCTTCAAGAGAGCTTGCAAAGATAATTTTGGAACCTTATTACAGTCAAGAAGTAGGACACTTTGGTGTGGAAAAAATAGTGGAAGTATTGCAAAATCATTTTTATTGGTCGAATCTTTGACAATATGTCCACATGTACATCAATTCCGGCATTTCCTGCACCATTTCCAAACTTTCCATCAAGAAACATGGGCTATACACACCTTTTCTTAATCCTTATAGGCCTTGGCAGTCCATCTCCATGGATTACATGTTTGGTCTACCTAAAACCAATCATGGAAAATACAGTGTCTTCATGGTCATTGATTGATTCTCTAAGATGGAAATTTTGGCACCCTGCAAGTAGAGTATCATAGTTGAGGCCACCGCTAAGCTCTTCTTTGAACATGTTGAGTTCTTTTTGGGCTCCCACAGACCATTATTTTAGATCAATATAGTAGGTTCCCAAGTACATTTTTTTCCATCCTATGGTCTATGATGGACACCAAGATGACCAAATCAACTTCCATCCACAGGCTAATGGAAAAATAGAGGTATTCAATAGGATGATTGTTCATATCCTGAGGATGTACAATTCCAAACATGCACACACATGGGATCAGAGCCTTCCTTATGTTCAACATAGCTACAATAGATCCCTCCACAACTCTATTGGACACATTCATTTTCAAGTGTGCTTGGGGTTCTAGCCATTGGCCCTTACTGATGTAGCTCTTCCCATTACAATTGCATAGGAAGAGTCCCCCCATGCTCAGACTGAGATTGATCGGGAAACCAATTTTTTTTAACGAATCCATCACATCCAACAAAAATGTATGCCCTCAGGAATTCAACATCTCAACTAACCACATCATGGCCCAAAAACCTTTTGGCATTTTGCGTTCTAGGGTTAGGGTTTTAGATGTTTAGGGTTTTCTCATTGGTGCTTTATGTTAAAAGGCCTTTTCAATCTCTTTGTAATTATCTTATTTCAAATGAAAATATCTGACACATCTCTCTCTTCAAGGATAAGCCACCACCATTCTCGATAGCTTGTGTGCTTTGCATTTTACAGTCTTTTGTATTCCAAACTGTCATTAATAGAATTTGAGTTTAACTATATTATTGTGTTTCCTCATTATATCTCTGCTTTCATGTCATTCTCAATATAATTCGAATCAATGGCCTTGACAATTAGTACACTTGGAACCAAAATCTTAAGACCAATTGTAGAATCGAAAAGATGCACTATCGGTAGCACCCTCTTTTTTTAGGGCTTAAATTGTAACATGTTAAAAACCATAACATGAAAGCTTGGGAATGTTACAAACAAAATTGTAAAAAGGGGGAAAAAAAGTGAATTAGAAATTAAAAAGAAAAAAAAAAAGAGAAAAGAAAAGGGAAAACCCCCAAACTAGAAAACAAAAAGTGATTTTCTATTTAAATAAAAATTTAATTTATTTTTTTTAATAAAAAACAATAAAAAATCACATAATTGAAAATAAAATACTAGTCCTTTATATATATAAACAGTTAAAAAAAACAAATACATTATTATTTTTATTTTTTTGTAAATAAAAAATATTTTATTACCTTATGCTATAAAAAATGAAGTGACACATGTCTGAGAATACATCATGACTCACCACCTATCCTTCCACATATATGGAAACCAGAACAGGTGGACGACATTGTTCAAGGACCAAAAAGCGGCACATGTTTGAAAAAAAAAGGACTCGCCACATGTTCTGCCACATGCATGGAAACCAGAACAGGTGGTCGACATTGTTCAAGGACCAACTAATGAACCAAATTATAATTGCAAAAAAAACATTGTATCTAAAACTAGAGAAATTAACAGTAAAGAGACTAGACATGAGGCAAAATCGGGCATCTATCCTGGCGTATGGCTGATAGCATGTCGGACAATGACACTTCGCAGGCTTTCTTGCCAGGGAGTCAAACAGAATGTCTAGATGCTTGATGAGGATATGTTAGTTGTGCAACTGCTCGGTCAAGTCTCTTCTCATCTCAAAAATCAATACCAAATGATCCTTCATGATCCTGCAAGAGATGAGTAAGTCGTGGCTTCATAGAGCTGGGTGAAATTGCACTCCTTTGTATGTTTCTCTATGGGTTTCCTCCTTGCTCCAACAATCTCCCCACTTTATCCTGGGATCTTCATTGTTGGGCTCGAAAGAATCCTTACAATAATCTGACATCAGAGGAGGGATTTCCTCTTCTATTATACATCCTGTCATGGTTGTCTTGGGGGAATTCAAAGGGATATTGGTGTTGGTTTATGGCCTCTGCTCCATGGTGGTCTTCTGCAAATTAGGCGAAATCACCTCCCAGTTAGGAGAAATATCCTCCTCCACTATGAATCCCCCATATATTAGCTCTAGGTTAGACAAGTGAAACTCAACTTGAGCATCCTCACACCAGTTTTGACCAGAGTGGGGAGAGCGGGTCGAGCTATTTCCAGGAATGGGAGAGAGAGAGGTCGATCATGTGCGTTGATGCCTACCTACTTGACTGTAGTATGTCGGCCCACACCTGGACTTGCCTCTCTCATGAGGCATGGCGACGCTGAGCTCGAGGGGGGTAAAATTGACAGAGGAGAGGCAAGAAATGTTGATAATGGACAAAAGGAGAATGGCAGAGGCTCGACATTCTTATAGCATAACAACCATGGGAGAATGAAAAATAAGGACAAGCTCTAGAGATAAAATCCATAGCGAGGAGTTACATGTGTGATGATGACGAAAGTGACAGCCTGGGGAGCCATGAATGCCAGGGTAATGCAGCCTTGTTGCATCATACGAGAACGCAAGGGCCAAGCTTAAATTGTCATTAAGTCTGCCAAACTGTCCCAATGCACTAAACTCTAGCTAAAGTGAATGTTATTCATTTCGAATAGACGGAGGAGGAGGGTGACGAAGAGGTGATTTATCTACCCTCATTTCTAGTGCGATATGTGACAAGTGTTCACTAGGTGTCACCTCATCCGGGGGTATTTAATTTTATTTTTAAATATATTGAAAATAATTATTTTTTTATAAAATAATCATATTAAAAGACAAACAATTAAAAAAATTCAAATATCAAAACACAAAATTTAAAAATTTAGAAAAAAATATTAAAAAGAAGATAACGAAAATTTTAAAACGCATACAAAACAAAGTTCAAAAAATATTTATTATGGGAATTTTGGTGGAGGGGGTGCCCCTCCACCAAACTTCTCATAAAATATGTTTATTATGAACTTTTTCTTATTATAATTTGTTGGTCCATTTTCATGTGTCACCTTTTATTTCCATGTTTAGCCATGTAAAGAACCCTTTCC
>ML803895.1:147082-183922 GCA_009831015.1 Picea engelmannii
CCAATGAGTGCCTACACTTAAAATTTGAGTAAACCCTTAAGGAGATAAGTTAAAAATACAATAAAAATGTAGTATTTTTTATTTCCCTTTGAAAATTGAACTCTTATTTTATTATTTTAACTATTATTTTATTATTTTCCTTACAAGGACTATTTTAGACCTCAAAATTTCTCTAATGTTTTCAACCTCTCTTGGACACATTAGAGGTGGCCAAGCACTTGGCCCCTATATAACTCAATTATCATTGCATTAAGTAGGTGATAGTTGACCAGATCATCGACACCAAGGCACCCACTAGAAGAACATCCAACTCTATAAGGTCGTCAAACTAAGGCAACTCCTTCACAAAGGAAAGTGGCTCACCAGGAATCAGATTCAACAAAAGTTTCATCATTTGATAGAGGAACTTGATGCAATTAGAACCATTTATTCCCGAGGGGGGACGAATTATCCAAGTGGATACTAGTGGCCATCCACCTATTCCACTATTTTATAATGGTTCCACATCTTGGAAGTTTTACTATAGTTCTTCATGCCCCAAACTTCTAGTGCATTTTTCGAGCATTCCCCTTGTGTTTCTCGCAATGAACACAAGTCACAATTTTTTTTATTGTGTGGCTTACTGAAGACATAGAGCATGGCTTAAGATTTATAATGGTATAATAAACACCCTATCCATGAACATATCCAACACAACCAACAACAATTTCTTGATATTTTGCAAAAATCCAATTCCAAGTACAAGTGGATCAACATCGGGTTTCACACAAGTTTTGGGTGGGAGATAAAGTATGGTTACATTTGCAGAAATAATGCTTCATATGAACCCATCAAAATATCTTCCCACTCTAATATGAGCCTTACACCAACACCAAGGATGTGGGTGAGAATGCTTTTGAGATAAGTATTCCCCCTTTCATTGGCTTGCACCTTGTATTTAATGTGGCACTGCTTTGACCATACATTAGTAAAATTTTGAAGTTAAAATAGGTCTCAAAACAAAAAAATGTGCTATCAATATTAATTTTAAATGAACCAATAGGATTCAAGATGATGAATTCAACCATAAGGTGATGCAGGAGCATCGCCAGTAGCAAGCGAGTGTGGGACAAACGCCATTTCATTTTTGGCACATGTTGAAAATGTTTGAAATGTTTTGAAAGTTTGGATGCACAGACATTAATGTAATAGTTAAGAGAGTGCGTACTTCCATATTGTAAACAGATCTTGAACGATCTGCTCTCATCTATAAGGTGTAGAGGCATTTATAGGCAGTTAATGTAAGTAGGTAGATTTAAAGGCTAGATTAGATAGTTTAGAGCATAGGAGGGAAAACCGACTACAGAAACCCTCATCTTGTATCATTTGTAACATTAACATTATCAATTGAGCATAGAGCATAGAGGAGAAGAAACATAGAGTTGTGTAGAAGAACCCATGTACGGAAGTTCTGAGGTTTATATATGAAGCTTTGATTCAGACTCATGGTGTTCAAATACTTTCTGTGTATACATGTTGAATGTTATGCTCATGGTTGTTTTACTCTTTCTGTTGCACATTTGATTTTATGCTATGTATGTATGATTTCATGTTAAGTATTTGAAGTTTGAGAGAGTAAGGGAATGAGTTTCAATTGTTTCTCTATATGAGAAAGAGTTCCTGCAAGGAGTGTAGTGAAACATCAACAAGGAGTGCGTCGACGGGTTCAGATTTCATCTCTGAAAGCTCAGGAGGGATACCATTGTTCTCATCTTCTACATAAGTGCAAGTCAGGCACAGAAGCCGTGCAAGGTGTGCGCATGCTGTTTGGAAGTTCAGAACTTGTCAACCAAGGAGAGGGTTGAAGACTGTTGTCGCAAGGAGTTGCATAGAGTCAAAGGATTCAAATACTTAGACGTATTTGAAGAGTGCCGCAAGGAGTGCATGCAAAAATCTCATAGGAGATTTGAGTTAGTTAAAGGACGCTCAGGAGAATTAACGTCTTAAAGGTGTGAGGAGAAGAAGAGGGGTTTTGGTCATCGTGCAGAGGCCAAGTCATAGTGAGGAGGATTACTGAGGTGACTCAGAGTAGAAGTTGTTTGAGGAAGAGTTTGGACGGTCAAAATTATTTGAGGAGGAATCCCGAAACATCGAGAATCATTGGATCTACGGAAGTTGATGTCAGTGATGGAGTACACTGAAGAATTCTACAAACTAAACATCAAGGTAGGTCATCGTGAAAGTGATGATGAAAAGGTTGTCAGGTACATGAATGGTCTGCGATATGAAATTCAATATGAGATGAGCATGATGACCATCTGAATGGTGGAATATGCTTATCAGATGGCTCTAAAGGCTGAAGAGAAGTTGAGCCGAAAGCAGGGTCAAAGAGGCTGAGGCAGAAGTCAAGCCAGAGGAAAACTAGTTGCCCAAGATAGGAATCGAAAAACCAAAGAGGAATGGAAGAAACATCAACCTTAGAATGAGAGAGATGGAAGCTCACAAAGAGGGAAGTATGCCGAAAAGAGAGGACAGTGTGCTGATAACAATACTTTTCATCGCGCTAGAGGAAGAGGAAAAGGCAGAGGTGGAGTAGTAAAATGCTTCACGTGTGGAAAGAATGGGCATAAATCTTATGAATGTCTAGATAAGAAGAAAGAAGGAAGTGAAACTCACATTGCCGAAGCACAAAGAAGGAATGTTGAGGCAGAAGATGTTGAAGGTGGAAGATCACTGATGATGAGGAAAGTTCTCTTAATGCCAGAGAAGGAGGCGGAGAATCCAGTCCAAAGGAACAGACTTTTTCAGACTGTTTTCAAGACCAAAGACAGAGTATGCAAGGTCATCATGGACAGTGGTAGCATGGCCAATCTCATTTCTACAGAAATAGTAGAAAAGATAGAGTTGGAGACTATTGAACATCCAAGTCCATACAGAGTTTCGTGGCTGCAAAAAGGACATCAAATAAATGTCACTAAACAATGTTTAGTTGAATTTAAAATAGGAGGATATAAGGATGAAATACTATGTGATGTCATTCCCATGGATGTTTGTCATCTGTTGTTGGGTAGACCATGGCAATATGATAGGAATGTGATTCATGATGGGAGAAAGAACACATACACCCTGGAGAAAAATGGGAGAACTCACATGTTGTTGCCAATCAAGGATAAAGAAATCACAATAGAAGTAAGAAACACTGTACTTCTCATGAGTGGGAAGGAACTTCTTAAGGAGGTTAAGAAGAAGGAAGATCCACAATTCATTGTGGTCAGGAAACCTAGAATTGTTTTGACCAGCACAAGAGTGGATGATTTACTAGAGGAAATCCAGAAGCTACTAGAAGAATTTGTTGATATAGTAGTGGACGAACTACCTCGTTCGTTGCCACCTATCAAGAGTATAAGTCATCACATCGATCTTATACCTGGAGCTAGTTTACCAAACAAATCCATGTATAGATTAACGCTGCAAGAGAATGAAGAGGTCAAAAGACAGGTCCAAGACTTAATGGACAAGGGATTGGTTAGAGAAATCTTGAGTCCATGCGTTGTTCCAACGGTGCTTAGTCCAAAAAATGATGGAGGCTGGAGAATGTGTACAGACTCAAGAGCGATCAACAAGATTACCATCAGGTATAGATTTCCATTGCCAAGAATGGACAATTTGATGGACTGCTTGAGTGGGGCAAGATTATTTTCAAATTTAGATTTGAAGAGTGGATATCATCATATTCGTATGAGAGAAGGTGATGAATGGAAGACAACATTCAAGATGAATGAGGGGATGTATGAATGGCTTGTTATTCCATTTGGCTTAACGAACGCGCTTAGTACTTTCATGATATTGATGAATGAAGTCTTGAAGGATTTCATTGGAAAATTCATCATTGTGTACCTTGACGACATACTAATTTTTAGTAGGACAGAAACAGAGCACTTGAAGCATTTGGCTAAAGTGATGAGAAGATTGTAGCAAGAGAAGTTGCTGATAAATATGAAGAAATCATCATTCATGAAGATAGAGCTCATTTATTTGGGGTTTGTTATTTCTGCAGATAAGTTGAAGATGGATCCAGATAAAGTGGAGGTGATTAAGAATTACCCATCACCAAAGAGTATCTTTGAAGTTCGAAGTTTTCATGGATTGGCTAGTTTCTATCGAAAATTCATCAGGAATTTCAGTGGAATTAGCGCACTGATGATGGACACAGTGAAGAAAAGAAATAAATCTTTCCATTGGATAGAAGAAGCAGAGAAAAACTTCAATTTATTAAAGAAAAAGATTACTGAACATCCAATTCTGGTGTTGCCAGATTTCAGTAAGACGTTTTAGGTCAGGTGCTACGCTAGTGGATTTGCAATTAGAGCAGTTTTGAGCCAAGATGACAGGCCAGTCACATACTTCAGTGAGAAACTGAATGAGGCGAAGGTTAAGTACTCCACGTATGACAAAGAGTTGTATGCGGTCATACAAGCACTGAAGAGGTGGAGGCATTACTTGGTTCCTAAAGAGTTCATTTTGTACAGTGTGTTAGAACCCTATATAATAGGGGAATCAATATTCTGACTATATCTATCTATTTCAGGCATTACACTTTTTCTCATGACGCAGAGTAAAGGCAACAGAAAGCACTCGAATCTGACCAAGCATAAGCCAAGAACTTGCACGCGAACTTCGAAGCATGTTAAAATTCTGATGCATTTTTAGCAAAAAATTATGAATTGGTTTGATTGGAAAAATTTTATTCTTGTGGGTAAGTACAAAGTTTGGTTTATTAGCCAAATTTGGTTTTTATCATCGATTTTTGGTCTTTTAAGCCAAAATTGGCCCCTCGGCCTTTATGCAGAGTGTTCTGTTTTGTTTTTCAAAATATAAATTGTTTGAAAAATTATTTTCCAAAAGGTATATTGGATGAGGGCCAATCTCCAAGCACTCAACAACGAGAGTTAGCACCATTTCACAAACCAACTACAAACATACAAGCCAACGCTCGAGTGCAAGGGGCCAAGCACAAGTTGATAGCCTTGGGCTCACTTCATCGGAATACATTGTGGCTATTGGCACATAACAATACTCTTTTATCTTTTCTCCTCATGAGTGTGGGATTAATCCCCAAAATTTTAAAAATAAAAAACACAGAGTTACCCTGTGCACCCACGTGTCGACCAGAGGTCATGTGTCGAGTAATGGCCAGGAGTTGACAGCCTATGTATGCAGGTTCAGATGTGGATGTGCCATATGTAGTGGAGATCATGTGCCAAGGTGACTACGTAGGTGTCTGAGGGTAATTAGGTGCCAAGGAGAATGTACATGTGTCCAAAAGATGTGATCTCATTGCTGTTAGTTCTGAAACTCAGGCTGCATATGCCCATGACAGGAAATCAAAAAAAAAAATATGGCCCTGAAATGCCATTTGTCCAAATGTATGTCCACCAAGAAGATCATTGTCGTCAATAGAAGGTGTTGTTTCACCATCTTTGATTATCTGCTCGATCTGGCAAGATGCCATCGTAATGAAGGAATATATGTGAGCATGCTCTGAAATCATCAAAAATCATTCAAAGAGTGTGCAGATGGGAAACTCAACTTAGCATTGTTATGAGTTTTTATATTCAGTACTCTTCACCTTTGCATGTTCTATCACTCACTACACATACTCGGTTGGAAGTAGTATTGAGTGCATCAGGGCCTAGATATTGTTGGGGAACTATTCCCAGTCTCTGTGTTTTGTCAATTCCAAAAGACTTGCTTCCATTCTTTCCAGGTGCCAAGAGTTTATGCGCAGGTGTAACACTGAGTTGTAAGATCTCCTGATCACTATTTGCAGTCGAGCTTCACAATATCCAAATCAATCAGGAAATAAAAAAGGAGTCGATGAAGAGGTTCTTGCAATTTTAGAACTATATAGTAAAATATATGAAGAATTTATGGCAGTCCCTGTTATTAAAAAACGAGGAGGAAAAGTTTGTTGTTCGATTTTACACAACTACTGTAGAGGAATTTATTCCCAACATAGGATGCGGTATACAGGGTGTTACTTCACATTGTCTTGGACAAAGATTTACAAAGATGTTTGAGATTATTTTTGTGAATTGAGAGAGGAGATTCCAGGCATTGCTTATGCTCTGTTTAAAACCACAAATGCTACTAAAATTCTCATAACGAAGAATCACTTCAAGCTAAGAGATCGGAATCTTAGATTATGTAAGGCACAACCTAGTTCAACTCAAGGATCACATGCATTTTCCACTCCAGGGTCATGGTCTAAAATGAACCCAATAACTGATAGGCCTAATGGAAAACGTCCTGCTGAGCCAGGACTGTCAAACTTTTCAACAAAAAAAAGTCAAGAATTTCTTTTTCATATCAAGGGCATATCATCTTGTCATGGAGGATTAAATTGGTGTCAAGAGGAAAATGTGGTTATAGTCTTTAGTGCTCCAAACTACTACTACTAGTGTGGGAACATGGAAGCCATCATAGAGGTTACAAGTCCTCCTTTTCACTGTCAGATGTGATGTGTTGAAAGAGGGAAAAGGATAGAAACATACAGTAACAGTTTCCTCAAATCTTGGATCTTCAACAGACTTATGTCTTCAAATTTGTCCCGTTGTGCCTTTAAAAGTCAAAAGATTCAGTTTTCAAGGAAAAATTGCTTATAATAGACAGATATATCTTATATTTAGTGGAAGAGATTTTACTCTATCCTAAATCCATTCGAAGACATAGTTGGCAATCAAAGGAAGTAATTTCAGGTATCATATTTGTAGGGTACTTAGCACAAGGAAAAGGGGCAAATCGAGCTGCAAACCAGGAAGTAGTTGAACATTCAAAGGGTATCCAATTCAGAAATTAAAAGAAACAATCTCGAGAGGATATTGCAAAAGAATTACAACATTCAGTGAAGACTTTTTCAACATTTTGAGGCAAAAAATTAGGCAGTCAAGGGCATGTGGTAGTAATTCAATAAATGAAGATCATATCTAGATCCTCATATCAACCAATTATCCATCCTTTCTAGGCACAGATCATCATCAGGTGGAGAATATGTTCAATATTTTGGAGCAGCATTAGAGCACAAGTGGCACTTTCCAGCAGGGCATTCAAATTACAGTTGAGCATTTACAGGAGGAAAGCCAACAAGAAAAATATCATTTCCAGAATCTGAGGCAGTAGTTAGAGGGAGGTGGCAGAGTATCTCTTTTTTCCCAGGTAGAGGACCAGCAGTCAAAGGGAAAAGTGGCCATTATTTCCAAAATTTGAGGGATAGGCATCAACAACCTTCCAGCAAATTTGAGACGACCAAGCAACAGTTTCCAAATTTAGTTTTTCCTTTAATTTACTGTTTTGTTTGTTTTAGGAGGTCATTTACAGGTGTCATGCAGTATTGTAACTGTTTTCTATTTTTAGAAAGCAGAGTTAAAGCTGGAATCTTTTGAAGGCTGAGGCATTTTTTCTTATATATGCACATGTAAAATACAAAAAGGGGGTTCGACCTGTGAGGTGTTTTTCCTTTTGGCTGGACCGTGGGCTTTGCCATTCTAGAAAACTTTTTTCTGTAATCATTAAATGATTGATCAGTAATGGGCATGTTGTTTACAAGATTCTTGTGCGGATGTGTTGGTGGCGTTTCTTTTCTCTGTTAAGTATTTTTCCTGTTATCTTTTCACTTGTTTTCAATTCTTATTGTCAGAAGATAGTAACAGAGCAGAATTTATTGGAAAAATACTCTGCATATGATCTTTTGATAATCTTTATGTTTCTCTTCTAAAAAGCTCAGTTAAGGAATTATTAGCTACTCCTTTGCTTGGCTTTTTCCTCCCCTAGTTCTTCCTCAAATCGACACCATTCAAACTTAATTTGATCCAACGTTTCCACTACCTTGCCCTGTGTAAGAGCCTTGTCTATATCTGAGAGTGAATCACATATTTAAGCACAGACCCCATTTTCCCAATGGCCCTCCTTGTTGTCCCAAACCAACCATTTAAAAACCAAAAACCCTGATCCTTCATAACTAGCCTAATATTCTATGCCAAACCAAGCTAAATCATACAGAGAGAGCCCTCTCTGAGTCTTGGAGGGCTAGATCCAAGACTCCAAGTGGTTTGAGGTTGCCTCTGTGACTGCCTCTGCAACCTTGGGAAAATTACAGAGTGTTAACACAGTGACAATCATGCATTGCAATTTGTAACTCAGCAAGATAAATTGAACCAGAAGCATGCAAAATGGGTTGAATACATGCAGAATTTTACTTTTGTAATTAATCATATTTCTGGAACTGCTAACAAAGTTGTTGATGCTTTGAGCAGGAAATTTTTTCTTATGCAGGAGTTCAGAGTCAAAACATTGGGTTTTGATAATCTCAAGGACATGTACAAGGATGATCCAAATTTCAAAGAGGCATACGAGGCATCTGAGAATCCATTTCTCAGAGATAGAAGTCAATGGGCTGAATATATGATCCAGGATGGATTATTATTCAGAGGTAATCAACTCTGTATTCCAAAATGCTCCATGAGGGAGAATCTGTTGAAAGAAAAACGCAGTGGAGGATTGGTCGGACATTTCGGTCATGATAAAACGTTCTTGAAATTAAATGGCTCATATTTTTGGCCAGGAATGAGAGCAGATGTCAAAATATTTGTGGACAGATGCAGAATTTGTCAGCACACAAAAGGAAGGAAAGAGAACACAGGCTTATATCAGCCGTTACCCATACCAAAGAGGCCGTGGGATGCAGTAAGCATGGGTTTTGTGTTAGGGCTACCAAGAACGCAAAGAGGGTTTGATTAAATCTTTGTGGTGGTAGACATATTTTCTAAAATGACACACTTTATACCATGTCAGAAAACCAGTGACGCAACTCACATTGCAAACCTGTTTTTCAAAGAAGTTGTCAGACTTCATGGCTTACCAAGGAGCATCATTTCAGATCGAGACACCAAGTTCGTGGAACATTTCTGGAGGACTTTATGGAAGAAGCTGGGGAAAAAGTTGTCTTTTAGCTCATCTTATCATCCTCAGATGGATGGGCAAACAGAAGTTGTAAACAAAATCTTGGGAGATTTACTAAGGAGCCTAGTGACTGAACACCACAGTCAGTGGGATCACATTCTGCCACAGGCGGAATTTGCTTACAATGATTCGATCAATAGAAGCACGGGGCAGAGTCCATTTCAGGTTGTTTATGGAATGCAGTCCAAGGGAGTTTCTGAATTGAAAGATTCAGAACAGAATGAAACTAGGAGTGCTAGTGCAGAAGATTTTGCAGAGGCAATGAAAGAACTTCACAGCCAAGTGAAGGAGTGATTGCACAACTCGAACCAAGAGTATAAGCATAGAGCAGATCAACACAGGCGACAACTTCAGTTTGAAGTTAGTGATTTGATTCTTGCACATCTGAGGAAGGAGAGGTTCCCAAGGGGAACATATAACAAACTGAAAATGAAGAAGATTGGACTATGCAAGGTCTTAAGGAAATTTGGGGCAAATGCATATGAGATCGAATTACCCGATGGGATCGGAATTTCACCGATATTCAACATCTCAGATTTGTACCCTTACAGAGCTGAAGGAGCAGGAGTAGACAGTGAAAAGACACATGTTTAGTGGGATAAACAAATGCCTGTAGCTAGAAAGCCACAGATGGAGAGTATACTTGACAAGAGAGTCAGCAAGAGGACCAAGAGAAAAGAGTATTTTGAATACTTGATCAAGTGGAAGGGACATCCAATTGAAGATGCCAACTGGGAGAATGAAGCAGACATTCAAAAGCATGGGCAGACTATGCAAGAGCTCATGAACATGAGTTCATGAAATTTTTTAAGGGAGGGAGTATGATGCAGGAGCATCGCCAGTAGCAAGCGAGCGTGGCACAAACGCCATTTCATTTTTGGCAGATGTTGAAAATGTTTGAATTGTTTTGAAAGTTTGGATGCTAAGACATTAATGTAATAGTTAAGAGAGTGTGTACTTCCATATCGTAAACAGATCTTGAGTGATCCACTTTCATCTGTAAGGTGTAGAGGCATTTATAGACAGTTAATGTAAGTAGGTAGATTTAAATTCTAGATTAGATAGTTTAGAGCATAGGAGGGAAAATTGACTATAGACACCCTCATCTTGTATCATTTGTAACATTAACATTATCAATTGAGCATAGAGCATAAAGGAGAAGAAGTAGAGAGCTGTGTAGAAGAACCCATGTACAGAAGTTATGAGGTTTATATATGAAGCTTTGATTCAAACTCATGGTGTTCAAATACTTTCTGTGTATACATGTTGAATGTTATGCTCATGGTTGTTTTACTCTTTCTGTTGTACATTTTATTTTATGCTATGTATGCATGATTTCATGTTAAGTATTTGAAGTCTGAGAGAGTAAGGGAATGAGTTTCAATTGTTTCTCTATCTCAGCAAGAGTTCCCGCAAGGAGTGTGGTGAAATGTCCGCAAGGAGTGTGTCGACGGGTTCAGAGTTCATCTCTGAAATCTCAGGAGGGATACCATTGTTCTCATCTTCCGCAAAAGTGAAAGTCAAGAACAGAAGCAATGCAAGGTGTGTGCAGGCTGGTTGGAAGTTTAGAACTTGTCAACTAAGGAGAGGGTTGAAGACTGTTGTCGCAAGGAGTTTCACATAGTCAAAGGATTCAAATACTTAGACATATTTGAAGAGTGCCGCAAGGAGTGCGTGCAGAAATCTCATAGGAGATTTGAGTTAGTGAAAGGAAGCTCAGGAGAATTAGTGTCTTCAAGGTGTGAAGAGAATAAGAAGGGTTTTGGTCATCGTGCAGAGGCCAAGTCATAGTGAGGAGAATTACTGAGGTGACTCAGAGTAGAAGTTCTTTAAGGAAGAGTTTGGATGGTCGAAATTCTTCGAGAAGGAATCCCGAAACAGTGGGGATCGTTGGATCTACGGAAGCTGCGAGAGGGATAACAATCAGGACAGAGCCATCCTTTGGATAGCCTAAATTAACGTCAACCGTTGATCAAGATTTCTTGGGCCGTCAGATTATTTCAGAGTTTCGAACTTCGGAAGTTCGAGTTGCAAGTTTGGGTCTTGACACATCAAGTACTCGAAGTCCAAAAGGATTCTTGTCGGGTTTTGTGGAAAACAACAAGCAGAAGTACCATTTCGGTATTTTGAAACTTCGGAGATCGGAAGGTGGAGAGGACAGAGAATTCAAGTTTTAGCATATTGAATCCCCGGTACGCAATATTGCACTGACCATTAGATCAAGGGAGAGTTCACAGTCATTGATCTCCTTGAAAGCGGAACCTTAGAGTTTCGAAATTTCGGGATTCGGAGGTTCGAGAATCCCGAGGGTATAGTAAAAGCGCATTTTAGTGGTTGAAACCCCGAAATCGTGAAGAGAAAAGGGAGACCGGGACATCTGTATTTCAGAAAATCGGGAATCAGAAGTTTGGGAGTCAAGGGGAAGAGTTGCATGACATCGTAACTTTCAAATTTGTGAAAGCCGAAAAGCCGAAATTGACATCAGGAAAAGGTCAAGTGTTAGCATTTTGGGTTTTGGAGGTCGAAGAGGTAAGGCGCTCGACCATGGGATTTGCAAAATCGCGAAGTCTGATATCCTGAAATAAAAGAGGAAATTTTCTCAAGGTGTTGTTGTGGGTAGATTTCCATAAATGGAAATAGAAGAGCCACTCGAGCTCTCGGGCCGAAAGGAGAAGATCCTGTGTGGATTTCGACCTGTGAGTTTCGGGAGGGGTCTGCATCATAAGGGAAAATAGTTTTGGAGGGAAAGATTATAAAAACTACTTTTTATCACATTGTCTGCCTAACTCCTTATGAGTTTACTCAAATTTCAAGTGTAGACACTCACTGGATGCATAATTTAATTCCATATCCAACGAATACTCTTGTGAGTGGGAAATCCCTCTATGGACTAGCACTTAGGGTTTTATCATGCATGCATAAAAGACCTAAAGATTCCTACTTTCTACCATCATCCCAGACCTAATCCACATTATTCTTAAGCAAATACTTAGTTAAGAAGATCAAGTGAGCATACCTTATTTCGGGCATTTGATATTGATCCTTCTTCATGCTTGGTCGCTCTTTGACTATAGATATCCTCCCAAGGCTGACTTGCATTCACACAAGACAAACAAATAACTCCACATGCATTTGATCTACAGATTAATGGGTTAGAGATTTAATCAACATGTACGCAATAAACCATGAAAACCTCATATGGTGGGACGGGAAAAGTACTTCTTTATTATTAACTTCACTAAAGCAACTTACAATGCTGAATTCAGCCACTGCTCCATGAACCCGGTCTTGGGATCCTCTTCAAATGTCCTCCAACTTCTTTTATCTATACTTCTCTTTCCACAAGGATGGCTAAAGGTTGGGACAAAGGGAATGCTCAATCGGGTATAGTTTCTTTACTATGATTCTCCTCTCCCAAATGGGACCCCTAAACCTTATTTTATAGGCTAGAAGAAGCTAGGTATTTGGCCAAATTTCCATCCATACATGGTCGAAAGGTTTAGTTAACTTACCCAAACCTATGTGTTCCATCAACAACTTTCATTTTTTTGTGCTTTTGTAGGTACATGTGGGTTGTCTTGGGTCAGCTAGTGTGTACACGCATGTAGTAATGTAGCAGGGCATGTGTGCATTTATAAAAGGGGTTTTTAAGAAGAGTTGTTTAGCAATGTTTTGGAAAAGAATGAATCTAAGATGCCCTAATGCCAGGTAAGCATGTCTGGTGCAAGTTAGGGTTATAATAGATTCCCCCTAATGTGTGAGGTCAGAAGAGCATCTAATGGCCGAAATACATTAACAATATTCACCGATGTGCCGAACAAGTGAGCCCAGGGATCAGAAATCGAGAGGTGCCATCTGTAAAATAATAATTGTCTCACCGAGGCAGGCATACCCATTTTCGAGATAAAATAAAATCATGGCTACCAATCAAATACATTGTAGATCCATGTCATATAACTATATAAAGTGTAGCCGTGAGCAATACACAGCGGAGCTACATCTCGAAATCAAAAAGATATACATGTAGAGTATCCATCTTCTTAGAAGTTGATAAGGCCTGATGGTTGGAGATGAGGTCTTCAGAGCTCGAGCAACAACTTCAAAATATTCAAAACTCGGGTACGAGTTTAATATGAGTGTACAACTTCACTACCCAGAGGTCTTCGACAGATCGTCGGTCATGGAACAAAGAATCTTGATGATCAGACTGAAGGCTTCATTGATTTTGAACAAAGACTTGATTGGACGTTTAGGATGGTCGAGTATGAGGGCAAGAGACAAACTGCAGAGGGTCCGACTCAGGCTTGGTAAAAACTTCCCTTGGACAATAGCATGACAAATGATGAGACTCAGGCAGCAAGGCATTAACATAAGTTTACGAGGCAGGAGGCAACGCAAACTCTCCATATGTTTGGAAGAATAACCAAATGGAAGAGGACACAACTCAATGTAGTGGGAACAACTTACTAAGTTCATATTAAATACCAGGGTTTGACTAACAAACGAACATATGTGCTTTATCCAAGGGAAACTCATTATGCTGCCAATAAAGAAAATACTTTTCCCTACCTCTTTTTGGGGTATATTTGATTTTTTTTTCTTTTTCAATAATTTTGGAAAAAGCATAAAAGAATGCTACTCTACAAAGGAGGGATGAGTGTTGCAAACATACAAGTTCAAGGAACAAGGACAAGATTGATGTTCAAAGTAAGGACACTCGGGGAAAATCCTCCAGTGGCCAAAGGTGTCAAGATGCAGAGGCAAATTGCTACAGGGCTTGCGTATAAGGCATGCTTCAGATGGTTCAGTTGAGAGAAACATGGAGTCGGTATTAGGCCAAAGACGTGGGTATGCAAATGCGATTAATAAAACACACAATGGTAACGTCCTTCGATGTAAGTTTAATGAGCCCAGAGAAGGTAAGCTCGACAGTTTTTCATATTTAGAGAGTCTGGAAAACGTAAAAGGAGACTCCAATGGGGTACCTTTTTTCAAAGGTAGTCTAGTCAGTTCGAAAAAGGGGTAAACTAGCACCGACAAGATGTCTATTCAAAACCATTTTAATGAGTGTGATAAAGACAAGATCACTCAGCCATTTTTTCATTTTTAATGAGTCTGAAAAAAGATTAACTATGGACTCCATCAGGGATGTTCTTCTGGACCATTTTCACGAGTGTGAAATAACCAATAGGATTCAAGATGATGAATTCAACCATAAGGTGATGCAGGAGCATCGCTAGTAGCAAGCGAGTGTGGGACAAACACCATTTCATTTTTGGCACATGTTGAAAATGTTTGAATTGTTTTTAAAGTTTGGATGCATAGACATTAATGTAATAGTTAAGAGAGTTCATACTTCCATATTGTAAACAGATCTTGAGCGATCTTCTCTCATCTGTAAGGTGTAGAGGCATTTATAGGCAGTTAATGTAAGTAGGTAGATTTAAATGCTAGATTAGATAGTTTAGAGCGTAGGAGGGAAAACCGACTATAGACACCCTCATCTTGTATCATTTGTAACATTAACATTATCAATTGAGCATAGAGCATAGAGGAGAAGAAGCAGAGAGTTGTGTAGAAGAACCCATGTACAAAATTTCTGAGGTTTATATATGAAGCTTTGATTCAGACTCATGGTGTTCAAATACTTTCTGTGTATACATGTTGAATGTTATGCTCATGGTTGTTTTACTCTTTATGTTGTACATTTGATTTTATTCTATGTATGCATGATTTCATGTTAAGTATTTGAAGTTTGAGAGAGTAAGGGAATGAGTTTCAATTGTTTCTCTATCTGAGCAAGAGTTCCTACAAGGAGTGTAGTGAAATGTCTGCAAGGAGTGCGTCGACGGGTTTAGAGTTCATCTCTAAAAGCTCAGGAGGGATATCGTTGTTCTCATCTTCTGCAGAAGTGTAAGTCAGGCACAGAAGCCATGCAAGGTGTGTGCAGGCTGGTTGGAAGTTCAGAACTTGTCAACCAAGGAGAGGGTTGAAGACTGCTGTCGCAAGGAGTTGCATAGAGTCAAAGGATTCAAATACTTAGACGTATTTGAAGAGTGTTGCAAGGAGTGCGTGCAGAAATCTCATAGGAGATTTGAGTTAGTGAAAGGAAGCTCAGGAGAATTAGCGTCTTCAAGGTGTGAAGAGCAGAAGAGGGGTTTTGGTCATCGTGTAGAGGCCAAGTCATAGTGAGGAGGATTATTGAGGTGACTCAGAGTAGAAGTTCTTTGAGGAAGAGTTTGGATGGTCGAAATTCTTCGAGGAGGAATCCCGAAACAGTGGGGATCGTTGGATCTCCGAAAGCTGCGAGAGGTATAACGGTCAGGACAGATCCATCCTTTGGATAGCCTAAATTAACGTCAACCGTTGATCAAGATTTCTAGGGCCGTCAGATTATTTTGGATTTTTGGACTTCGGAAGTCCGAGTTGCAATTTTGGGTCTTGACACATCAAGTACCCAAAGTCCGAAAGGATTCTTGTCGGGTTTTGTGGAAAACAACAAGGAGAAGTACCATTTCGGTATTTCAGAACTTTAGAGATCGAAAGGTGGAGAGGACAGAGAATTCAAGTGTTAGCATATTGAATTCTCGGTACGTGAAATTGCACTGACCGTTGGATCAAGGGAGAGTTCACAACTATTGATCTCTTTGAAAGCAGAACCTTAGAGTTTTTGAATTTCGGGATTCGGAGGTTCGTGAATCTCGAGGGTATAGTAAAAGCGCATTTCGGTGGTTGAAACCCCAAAATCGCGAAGAGAAAAGGGAGACTGGGACATCTGTATTTCGGCAAATCGGGAATCATAAGTTTGGGAGTCGAGGGGAAGAGTTGCATGACATCTCAACTTCTGAATTCGCGAAAGATGAAAAGCTGAAATTGACATCAAGAAAAGGTCAAGTGTTGGCATTTTGGGTTTCGGAGGTCGAAGAGGTAAGGCACTCGACCATGGGATTTGTGAAATCATGAAGTCCAATATCCTGAAATAAAAGAGGAAATTTTCTCAAGGTGTTGTTGTGGGTAGATTTCCCGAAATAAAAATAGAAGAGCTAGTCGAGCTCTCGGGCCGAAAGGAGAAGATCCTGCACGGATTCCGACCTATGGGTCTAGGGAGGGGTTTGCGTCAGTTGTGGTATCAGAGCTCAGAAATATTTCTTTTCTTTCTATATCAGGAAAAAAAAAGGAATTTTACAACCATGCTGCCAAGAAGAAGAAACAAACAAACACCCAATCCACTAGAGGAACGGGAAATGCCAAGAACAAGGGGCAGGAAATTACTTGAACCACCAGGGGCAAGAGATGTGCATGACTTACGTGCTAGGATGGATGCTATGGAAATAGCGCAGAGGCATGTAGTCAGTGTTGGGGATCTCAGTGATTCCAAAAGTGAAAATGAAGTCGAACATGAAGGAGAAGAAGTTGCAGCAGATGATGCAGCAAATGAACGCCTACTCAGGGTTGTTGCAAGGATGGGTGCCAGGGCAAAAATGGACATTCCAGTATATGAGGGAAACCTGGATGTTGAATAGCTTCTAGAATGGATTAGAGCTCTGAACACGTATTTTGACTATGAAGATGTCGAGGAAGACAAAAAGGTTAAACATGTTGTCACAAGACTTAAAGGACATGCAACATTGTGGTGGGATGAACTACAAGCTGACAGACGCTGCAAAGGCAAGTAGAAAATCAAGAGTTGGGATAGAATGATTGCGAAGATGAAAGAAAAATTCATACCCAAGTATTATCAAATTACTCTGTTTCGAAGAATGCAGAATTTGAGACAAAAGTTGATGTCAGTGAAGGAGTACACTGAAGAATTCTACAAACTAAACATCAGGGCAGGTCATCGCGAAAGTGATGATGAAAAGGTTGTCAGGTACATGAATGGTCTGTGATATGACATTCAAAATGAGATGAGCATGATGACCATCCGAATAGTGGAAGATTCTTATTAGATGGCTCTAAAGGATTAAGAGAAGTTGAGCCGAAAGCAGGGTCAAAGAGGCCGAGGCAGAAGTCAAGCCAGAGGAGAACTAGTTTCCCGGGATAAGAATTAGAAAACCAAAGAGGAATGGAAGAAACCTCAACCTTAGACTGAGAGAGATGGAAGCTCACAAAGAGGGCAGTATGCCGAACAAAGAGTACAATATGCTGATAACAACACTTTTCCTTGCGCTAGAGGACGAGGAAGAGGCATAGGTGGAGTAGTAAAATGCTTCACGTGTGGAAATAATGGGCATAAATCTTATGAATGTCCATATAAGAAGAAGGAAGGAGGTGAAACTCACATTACCGAAGCACAAAGACGGAATGTTGAGGCAGAAGATGTTGACGGCGGAAGATGACTGATGATGAGGAAAGTTCTCTTAATGCCAGAGAACGAGGCGGAGAATCCAGTCCAAAGGAACAGAATTTTTCGGACTGCTTGCAAGACCAAAGACAAAGTATGCAAGGTCATCGTGGACAGTGGTAGCAAAGACAATCTCATTTCTACAGAGATGGTAGAAAAGTTGGAGCTGGAGACTATTGAACATCCAAGTCCATACAGAGTTTTGTGGCTACAAAAAGGACATCAGGTAAATGTCACTAAACAATGTTTAGTTGAATTTAAAATAGGAGGATATAAGGATAAAATACTATCTTATACCTGGAGCTAGTTTACCAAACAAATCCATGTACAAATTGATGCTACAGGAGAATGAAGAGGTCAAAAGATAGGTCCAAGACTTAATGGACAAGGGATTGGTTAGAGAAATCTTGAGTCCATGCGTTGTTCCAACGTTGCTTAGTCCAAAAAAATATGGAGGCTGGAGAATCTGTACAGACTCAAGAGCGATCAACAAGATTACCATCAGGTATAGATTTCCATTGCCAAGAATGGACGATTTGATGGACTGCTTGAGTGGGGCAAGATTCTTTTCAAAGTTAGATTTGAAGAGTGGATATCATCATATTTGTATGAGAGAAGGTGACGAATGGAAGACAACATTCAAGACAAATGAGGGGCTACATGAATGGCTTGTTATGTCATTTGGCTTAACGAACGTTCCTAGTACTTTCATGATATTGATGAATGAAGTCTTGAAGGATTTCATTGGAAAATTCGTCATTGTGTACCTTGACGACATATTGATTTTCAGTAGGATAGAAACAGAGCACTTGAAGCATTTGGCTAAAGTGATGAGAAGATTGCAGCAAGAGAAGTTGCTGATAAATATGAAGAAATCATCAATCATGAAACATAGCTCATTTATTTGGGGTTTGTTATTTTTGCAGATAAGTTGAAGATGGATCCAGACAAAGTGGAGGTGATTAAGAATTGGCCATCACCAAAGAGTATCTTTGAAGTTCGAAGTTTTCATGGATTGGCTAGTTTCTATCGAAAATTCATCAGGAATTTTAGTGGAATTAGCGCCCTGATGATGGACACATTGAGGAAAAGACATAAATCTTTCCACTGGACAGAAGAAGCAAAGAAAAGCTTCAATTTATTAAAGAAAAAGATTATTGAACATCCAATTCTGGTGTTTCCATATTTCAGTAAGATTTCAGGTCAGGTGTGACGCTAGTGGATTTACAATTGGAGCAGTTTTGAGTCAAGATGATAGGCCAGTCACATACTTCAGTGAGAAACTGAATGAGGCGAAGGTTAAGTACTCCACGTATGACAAAGATTTTTAAGCGGTCATACAAGCACTGAAGAAGTGGAGGCACTACTTGGTTCCTAAAGAGTTCGTTTTGTATAGTGACAATCGTGCATTGCAATTTGTAACTCAGCAGGATAAATTGAATCAGAAGCATGCAAAATGGGTTGAATATATGCAGAATTTTACTTTTGTAATTAAACATATTTCTGGAACTGCTAACAAAGTTGTTGATGCTTTGAGCAGGAAATGTTTGCTTATGCAGGAGTTCAGAGTCAAAACATTGGGTTTTGATAATCTCAAGGACATGTACAAGGATGATCCAGATTTCAAAGAGGCGTACGAGGCATCTGAGAATCCAGTTCTCAGAGATAGAAGTCAATGGGATGAATATATGATCCAGGAAGGATTATTATTCAGAGGCAATCAACTATGTATTCCAAAATACTCCATGAGGGAGAATCTGTTGAAAGAAAAACACAGTGGAGGATTGGACGGACATTTCGGTCATGATAAAACATTCTCAAAATTAAATGGCTCATATTTTTGGCCAGAAATGAGAGCAGATGTCAAAAGATTTGTGGATAGATGCAGAATTTGTCAACACACAAAAGGAAGGAAACAAAACATAGGGTTATATCAGTCGTTACCCATACCAGAGAGGTCGTGGGATGCAGTAAGCATGGATTTTGTGTTAGGGCTACCAAGAATGCAAAGAGGGTTTGATTCAATCTTTGTGGTGGTAGACATATTTTCTAAAATGACACACTTTATACCATGTCAAAAAACCAATGACACAACTCACATTGCGAATCGTTTTTTCAAAGAAGTTGTCAGACTTCACGTCTTACCAAGGAGCATTGTTTCAGTTCGAGACACCAAGTTCATAAAACATTTCTGGAGGACTTTATGGAAGAATCTGGGGACAAAGTTGTCTTTTAGCTCAGCTTATCATCCTCAGATGGATGGGCAAACAGAAGTTGTAAACAAAATCTTGGGAGATTTACTAAGGAGCCTAGTGATTGAACACCACAATCAATGGGATCACATTCTGCCACAGGCGGAATTTGCTTACAATGATTTGATCAATAGAAGCACGGGGCAGAGTCCATTTCAAGTTGTTTATGGAATATAGCCCAGGGGAGTTTCTGAATTGAAAGATTCAGAACAAAATGAAACTAGGAGTGCTAGTGTAGAAGATTTTGCAGAGGCAATGAAATAACTTCATATCCAAGTGAAGGAGTGATTGCACAACTCGGACCAAGAGTATAAGCACAGAGCAGATCAACACAGGCGACAACTTTAGTTTGAAGTTGGTGATTTGATTCTTTCACATCTAAGGAAGGAGAGGTTCCCAAGGGGAACATATAACAAACTAAAAATGAAGAAGATTGGACCATGCAAGGTCTTAAGGAAATTTGGGGCAAATGCATATGAGATCGAATTACCCGATGGGATCGAAATTTCACCAATATTCAACATCTCAGATTTGTACCCTTACAGAGCTGAAGGAGCAGGATCATAGAGTGAACAGACACAGGTTCAGTGGGATAAACAAATGCCTATAGCTAGAAAGCCACATATGGAGAGTATACTTGACAAGAGAGTCAGCAAGAGGACCAGGAGAAAAGAGTATTTTGAATACTTGATCAAGTGGAAGGGACATCCAATTGAAGATGCCAACTGGGAGAATGAAGCAGACATTCAAAAGCATGGGCAGACTATGCAAGAGATCATGAACAGGAGTTCATAAAAATCTTCAAGCGAGGGAGTATGATGTAGGAGCATCGCCAGTAGCAAGCGAGCGTGGGACAAATGCCATTTCATTTTTGGCACATGTTGAAAATGTTTGACTTGTTTTGAAAGTTTGGATGCTCAGACATTAATGTAATAGTTAAGAGAGTGCATACTTCCATATTGTAAATATATCTTGAGCGATCCACTCTCATCTGTAAGGTGTAGAGGCATTTATAGGCAGTTAATGTAAGTAGGTAGATTTAAATTCTATATTAGATAGTTTAGAGAGTAGGAGGGAAAACCGACTATAGACACCCTCATCTTGTATCATTTGTAACATTAACATTATCAATTGAGAATAGATCATAGAGGAGAAGAAGCAGAGAGTTGTGTAGAAGAACCCATGTACAGAAGTTCTGAGGTTTATATATGAAGCTTTGATTCAGACTCATGTTGTTCAAATACTTTCTGTGTATACATGTTGAATGTTATGCTCATGGTTGTTTTACTCTTTCTATTGTACATTTTCTTTTATGCTATGTATGTATGATTTCATGTTAAGTATTTGAAGTCTGAGAGAGTAAGGTAATGGGTTTCAATTGTTTCTCTATATGAGCAAGAGTTCCTGCAAGGAGTGCAGTGAAACATCCGCAAGGAATGCGTCGACGGGTTCAGAGTTCATCTCTGAAATCTCAGGAGGGATAGTGTTGTTCTCATCTTCCAAAAAAGTGCAAGTCAGGTACAGAAGCCATGCAAGGTGTGCGCAGGCTGGTTGGAAGTACAGAACTTTTCAACCAAGGACAGGGTTGAAAACTATTGTCACAAGGAGTTGCACATAGTCAAAGGATTCAAATACTTAGACGTATTTGAAGAGTGCCACAAGGAGTGCATGCAGAAATCTCATAGGAGATTTGATTTAGTGAAAGGAAGCTCAGGAGAATTAGCGTCTTCAAGGTGTGAAGAGCAGAAGAGGGGTTTTGGTCATCGTGCAGAGGCCAAGTCATAGTGAGGAGGATTACTGAGGTGACTCAGAGTAGAAGTTATTTGAGGAAGATTTTCAACGGTCAAAATTCTTCGAGAAGGAATCCCGAAACAGCGGGGATCGTTGGATCTACGAAAGATGTGAGAGGGATAACAGTCAGGACAGAGCCATCCTTTGGATAACCTAAATTAACATCAACCGTTGATCAAGATTTTCGGGGCCGTCAGATTATTTCGTATTTTCGGACTTCGGAAGTCTGAGTTGCAAGTTTGGGTCTTGACACATCAAGTACCCAAAGTCTGAAAGGATTCTTGTTGGGTTTTGTGGAAAACAGCAAGGAGAAGTACCATTTCAGTATTTCGGAACTTCAAAGATCGGAAGGTGGAGAGGACAGAGAATTCAAGTGTTAGCATATTGAATTCCCGGTACACAAAATTGCGCTGACCATTGGATCAAGGGAGAGTTCACAGTCGTTGATCTCCTTGAAAGCGGAACCTTAGAGTTTCAAAATTTTAGGATTCGGAGGTTTGGGAATCTCGAGGTTATAGTAAAAGCGCATTTCGGTGGTTGAAACCCCAAAATCGCAAAGAGAAAATGGAGACTGGGACATCTGTATTTTGGCAAACCAGGAATCATAAGTTTGGGAGTCGAGAGGAAGAGTTGCATGACATCGCAGCTTCTGAATTTGAGAAAGCTGAAAAGTCGAAATTGACATCAGGAAAAGGTCAAGTGTTGGCATTTCGGGTTTTGTAAGGCGCTTGACCACGAGATTCACGAAATCGCGAAGTCTGATATCTCAAAATAAAAGAGGAAATTTTCTCAAGGTGTTGTTGTGGGTAGATTTCCATAAATGGAAATAGAAGAGCCACTCGAGCTCTCGGGCCGAAAGGAGAAGATCCTGTGTGGATTTCGACCTATGAGTTTGGGGAGGGGTCTGCATCATAAGGGAAAATAGTTTTGGAGGGAAAGATTATAAAAACTACTTGTTATCACATTGTCTGCTTAACTCCTTATGAGTTTACTCAAATCTCAAGTGTAGACACTCACTGGATGCATAATTTAATTCCATATCCAACGAATACTCTTGTGAGTGGGAAATCCCTCTACAGACTAGCACTTAGGGTTTTATCATGCATGCAGAAGAGACCTAAAGATTCCTACTTTCTACCGTCATCCCGGACCTAATCCCCATTATTCTTAAGAAAATACTTAGTTAAGAAGATCAAGTGAGCATACCTTATTTCGGGCATTTGATATTGATCCTTCTTCACGCTTGGTCGCTCTTTGACTGTACCTCTCCTCCTAAGGCTGACTTGCATTCACATAATACAAACAAAGAACCCCACATGCATTTGATCTACAGATTAATGGGTTAGAGATTTAATCAACATGTACACAATAAACCATGAAAACCTCATATGGTGGGACGGGAAAAGTACTTCTTTATTATTAACTTCACTAAAGCAACTTACAGTGATGAAGTTAGCCACTGCTCCACAAACCTGGTCCTGGGCTCCTCTTCAAATGTCCTCCAACCTCTTTTCTCTATACTTCTCTTTGCACAAGGATGGTTAAAGGTTGGGACAATGGGAATGCTCAATCGGGTATAGTTTCTTTACTATGATTCTCCTCACCCAAATGGGACCCCTAAACCTTCTTTTATAGGCTAGAAGAAGCTAGGTATTTGGTCAAATTTTCATCCATGCATGGTCGAAAGGTTTAGTTAACTTACCCAAAGTTGTGTGTTCCATCAACAACTTTCATTTTTTCATGATTTTGTAGGTACACGCGGGTTGTATTAGGTCATCTAGCGTGTACACACGTGCAGTAATGTAGCAGGGTGCGTGGGCCTTTATAAAAGAGGTTTTTAGGAAGAGTTATTTAGCAGTGTTTTGGAAAAGAAGGAATCTGAGATGGCCTGATGCCAGGTAAGCATGTCTAGTGCAAGTTAGGGTTATAATATATTCCCCATAATGTGTGAGGTCAAAAGAGCATCTGATGGCCGAAATACATTAACAATATTCACTGATGTGTCGAACAAGTGAGCCCAGGGATCATAAATCGGGAGGTGCCATCTACAAAATAATAATTGTCTCACCGAGGCAGGCATACCCATGCTCGAGATAAAATAAAATCATGGCTACCAATCAAATACATTATAGATCCATGTCATATAACTATATAAAGTGTAGCCATGAGAAATACATAGTGGAGATACATATCGAAATCAAAAAGATATACGTGTAGAGTATCCATCTTCTAAGAAGATGATAAGGCATGATGGTTGGAGATGAGGTCTTCAGAGCTCGAGCAACAACTTAAAAATATTCAAAACTCGGGTACGAGTTTAATATGAGTGTATGACTTCACTACCCAGAGGTATTCGATGGATCATCGGTCATGGACCAAAGAATCTTGATGATCAGACTGAAGGCTTCATTGATTTCGAACAAAGACTTGATTGGACGTTTAGGATGGTCGGGTATGAGGGCAAGAGACAAACTGCAGAGGGGCCAACTCAGGCTTGGTAAAAACTTCCCTTGGACAATAGCATGACAATTGATGAGACTTAGGCAGCATGGCATTAACATAAGCTTACGAGGCAGGAGGCAATGCAAACTCTCCATATGTTTGGAAGAATAACCAAATAGAGGAGGACACAACTCTATGTAGCGGGAACAAATTTCTAAGTTCATATTAAATACCAGGGTTTGACGAACAAATGGACATATGTTTCTTATCGAAGGGAAACTCATTATGCTGCCAATAAAGAAAATACTTTTCCCTTCCTCTTTTTGGGGTATATTTGATTTTTTTGTCTTTTTCAATAATTTTGGAAAAAGCATAAAATAATGCTACTCTACAAAGGAGGGATGAGTGTTTCAAACATACAAGTTCAAGGCACCAGGACAAGATTGATGTTCAAAGTAATGACAATTGGGAAAAATCCTCCAGGGGCCAAAGGTGTCATGACGCAGAGGCAAATTGCTACAGGTCTTGCGTATAAGGCATGCTTCAGATGGTTCAGTTGAGAGAAACATGGAGCCGGCATTAGGCCAAAGACACGGGTATGCAAATGCGATTAATAAAACACACAATGGTAACGTCCTTCTATGTAAGTTTAACGAGCCTAGAGAAGGTAAGCTCGACAGTTTTTCATATTTAGAGAGTCTGAAAAGCGTAAAAGGAGACTCCAATGGGGTACCTTTTTCGAAGGTAGTCTAGTCAGCTCGAAAAAGGGGTAAACTAGCATCGACAAGACGTCTATTCAAAAGCATTTTAACTAGTGTGATAAAGACAAGATCACTCAACCATTTTTTCATTTTTAATGAGTCCGAAAAAAGCTTAACTATGGACTCCGTCAGGGATGTTCTTCTGGACCATTTTAACGAGTGTGAAAGAATAAGGTCACTCGGCGATCTTTTCAATTTGAGGGAGTCTGAAAAGAGATTAACTATGGACTCTCAGGGGGTTCCTTTTTCATACATTTAGTCCCTCGAGCCCGAAAAAGGGTTAAAATGATACCTGAGGGTACTCTTCTAGAGAACTGAAGTTCCTTAGAGTATACCTTTGTTTGTACAGTTGACCGTCCAGACCGAAAAAGGGGTAAACTACCGCCGGATAGACGTGACTTGAAATTTATGTTTAATGAGTGTGAAAGGCCATAAGATTGCTCGATAATCTTTAAGGTTTAGAGGGTCTGAAAAGGGCTTAAAAGAAGAACCGTTATGTTTTTTGGGGGTCCTGAGGGTGAGGTCAAGAGTGAAAAGGAATCATGCAAATGAGGCTCAAGCTTGTAATTAGGAAAAACAACAAGGACTCCCGAGCCTACATTCATTAGTGATAGCATGGACACCATAATACAACCAGGATCTACCTAGGGCATCCATGTTTCGGTAAGCTCTACCACCAAATCGCGACACCTCTAAAGCAACAATGATGGTTCTGTGTCACAACTTGATGGGATCGATCCTATGGCAAAGGGATAAAGACAACGAGATACAAAAGTCAGGGTGGAAACCTAACCTACAAGCTCAAGTTGATCATCTAAGGTTTTTCTCACGGACTATCAAAAGTGACCCAAAATTCCAAAAAAATGTCTTGATACCCGATCATACCCTTCCAATGCAACTCCTGAATCACTCTAAATGGTTTTCAGTTTAAAGAAAATGATAAGGGGGGCCAAAAAAATTGACAAAAAGCAGTCAAAAAGTCTATAAATAGAAGCTGGCAGCTCATTATCACCATTGTTGATTTGGAAATTGACTCTAGAGAAAAAAAATCCCTTTGATAAAAGTGGTGATTCCGAGAGCTACAGTGGATGAAATGACCATCTGTCTAGACCAAGTAAGTATAAACTCTTTCCTCTTGCAAATTAAATCTTTATTTATGCTTTTGGTTTCAATTTTTGAGGGGGCATCGACCTTCAAAAGGTCAGCCCTAGGTCCATGCAGGTTGTCTTATGACAGACCACGTGTACACTCAAGCAAAGGAAAACATGCACGTGTGTACACACGACTGTCATCATTACAGCCTGCTTGGACCCCTTTATTTAATGAAAAAAATTAAAAAAAACAAGGGTTAACCCTCTTGAACTTGGTATTTTGCAAGATGTATATTCACTGGAGGGAAAGAGAGCATGAGGAGATTATTGTGTTGGTTGGGGAAGACCCCAATGTTGTTGCTGCCTTAATGCAATGTGGGCTGCTCAAGTTCTTCCTATGTCCTTTTATGAGGGCACAACCTAGGCTACCGAATGCCTTGGTTGATTATTGACATCCTGATGCAGAGGCCTTTATGTTAGAGGGGTAGTCACTAGTGCCTACAACAGAGGACATATATTTTTTGACTGGCCTCTCCAGGAGAGGGGAACCATTCAATTTTCGAACATTTCCTTCGGGGCCTCATAACATATTGGAATTGATAGGACTTTATTGTGACGCTGGTACAGATCGATTGAGCTCACAGGTGCCCATAAGCAAGATCACGGACTTATCACTGCAGACGATTGTGTTATTTATTGGGTGGATGACTAGTTCTACGGCTCTACATTAGGTGTCCCATGCACAGATGAATTGTGCAGTCCAGTGCTTAAATGCACATATATTTGACTGGAGCACTACACTGCTAGATTGTATGAAGAGGCAACTGACAGATTGTCGGTCACGAACGCAGAGAAACTTCAAGTTCGAGACAATTCTATGCTCTTTCTTCTTTGAAAGAGTTCTAAGTTTTAGTCCTCGAGTGGTGGTATGAGGACATTAGACCTCTCTTCCTGTGGTTTTCATATGGGCAGTGTTACTGCCACGACAGGGTGGTGGAAGGACCAATGAGTCATTTGATGATGATTTCTTTGCTTGGTTGTCATGACAGATCCCAGTCATAGAGGATTACCCTTATGGTGGGATTGATTTTTTGAGAGATCCTGAGGTACCAGTACCTCCTGGCGAGGAGTGAGGAGAGATGGGTAAGTTTGCATCATTGTTTTTTTTTTTTTTTTGTGAAACATATGTAATTTTTATGTTGTTTTTTTATATATAATTTTTTTTTATACCATAGTATTTGACAGCTATGTGTCTATTATGTGTAGATGTAGGACCAATGCGACCGACAAATTATGCAAGGAACATACGTCTTCCTTGGTCAGGGGCCACACCTGCCACCGCAGGGGGACCAATAGCAGCAGGAGAGCTTCCAGCCAGTGAGGCTGAGAGGGTTTTGAGACGAGTCAAGCAAAACCTTACCTCGCTCACCCGCACAGTACCTATGGTAGAGATTGAGGATCTACCACCATCTATGCATCCTCATGTAGTGGGGGCACCATGAGCGTGGGTCCGACTGTTTTGGCGTTTAGAAAACGTTGTTGATCATTACAACAGATCCCATAGGCCCTGACCTTAGTTAGTCTAGACTTTTCACGTGTCGAGAGCACTACTTGTATATATATTTTTGAGGGCATAAGCCCCATGACTCGTTACTAGTCAGATTTTTTAGGCGCTTGCATCCATCTATGTACTCTGATGATTATGATATTATATATGGAATTTTATGTATTTTTGTGTCTTATGGATCATATTTGCCTTTAAAAATGTATTTACATGTTTATGTGTATGTCATTTTATATGTGTGCGAGATGCCAGTCTAAAATTTGATTAGCTAGAGTATCTGTAATTTGGTTTAATCTCCTAGGAACATGGAAATATGTAATATAATCAAAGCTTCATTCTAAGAGACGTACCCTAAGGAATCATCGGTGTAAAGTCAGATCATGAATACGGTAGACTCTATTTAACTAAGACACAACCAACTAAGCATCTAAATAGACCTGGAGATGGGAGATACCAAATGACAGGGCGTCACAAAGCAACTTAATAACTACACTATACTCAGCGACATTGTTTGTGGTGTCACCTAAGAATATACCTCCAGAAGATAATAACTGGCCTCGAGGTGTAAAAATTACCCAAGCTGCGGAGGCAAGCCTCTGAGTGTGTCGACTAGCACCGTCTGTGTACCCAATGAACACCTCTAATTCACTTAACATCTGCCACAGTGATGAAAGGTAACATAAAAAACGACACGTCCATAATGCTAAAAGAAACTAGAAAGTAATAGTACAAAGACTATACATATGTAACAAAAAGTTACCCAAGGTGACCTACCTATGAGTAATACTTCTTGAGGTAGAGCCCATTTCTAGGGTCCATCAAATAATTTTACTCAAAGTCGACCAAACAATAAGCACCATTTTTTAGAACCTCTTTTATGATGAAAGTTTCGAACCACATGGGTTTGAATTTTCCTGCCCCCAGGGGGTCCTTATATTGGTCATAGACCAGGACAAGGTTGCCTTCAGAGAAAATCCAAGGACAAATAGACCGATCATACTGAAACTTGACTTTATGTTTGTGAGGCTCGTTGGCCAAGGCCACATCGCGACGCTTCTCATTGAGCCGCTCAAGGTATAATAATCCTTCTTCAAGTGGAGAAGTGTCTGGCAATAACTGTACTGCCAACTTTAGGGACGGGATCTGACATTCGATAGGCAAGACTGCTTCTAGCTTGTAAACGTTTTGAAAAGGTGAGAAACCAGTTGCAATCTTAACAGATGTTCGGTAAGCCCATAATTTCGAGTATAACATCAAATGCCAATTTGACTTGGCTGAGTTGATCATTCGTTGTAGGATGGTCTTAAGAGATTTATTTACAGCTTCTACCTGACCATTTTCTTGGGGGTAGTAGGGTGAAAAATGTTATTGCCGCAACCAAAGCTTTAATGTTAACTTGGTCATCATATGGTTCTGAAAGTGACTACCATGGTCAGTGACAATCTCTCTTGGGATGTCGAACCTTGCTATTATCTGGTTGAATAAAAAGAGAGTTGCAATCTCTCCATCGTCTCTAAACGTTGGCATAGCTTCGAACCACTTCGTGAAGTAGTCTATGGATAGAATGATATAATGGTGCCCCCTTGCTGAAGGAGGGTTGCATGTAGTGTAAACAATCCCCCACTTGGTGAAGGGACCAACTGTGATGACAGGAAACATGGGAGCGGGATGTGCCCTCATCTTCTGAGAGAAGATCTAACACGGGTGGCACTTCTTGACCGATTCAATACAATATTTGATTAGTGTCGGCGAGAAGTAACCTACCTGTAAAATCTTTTGGGTTGTTTCCAACCTAGACAAATGACTGTCGCATGCTCTGGTATGGAAATCATTAAGCATGATAACTGCCTCTTCGTGAGTGATACATCGGTGCACGATGCAATCTACACCTCTTCGATACAACGTATCATCGAGTATGAGATCATTCTTGGCCTGATGGAATATACGGTGATGCTCATCACGAGAAGTAGAGGTGGGCCACTTCAAAGTTTGGAGATAGATAAGTATATCTCCATACCAGGGATCCAAATATGTGATCAAAAACATATCTCCACTGATAGGCAACTCTTCGAGCACAACATCACCTGACTCAACCGGAAGTTCCGAAATAAGTTCTGCGAAGACTAGTGACTTTTTGGATTTCGCTGAAACGAAATCTAAGTCAAATTCCTGGAGAACGACTATCCATCTATTGATCTTTCCGCCTATTACCCGTCATATCAACATGTACTAAAACAGATTCACAATAAAAATGACGGTGGTCTTGTGAAACAAAACATAATGACGGAACCGTTGAACATCATGGACTGCTGCCGACACAAGTTTTTTAATATGAGAATAATTGAGTTCCGGTCCGACTAGGCCTCGACTCAGGTAATAGATCACATATTCTGAGAACAAATCATCTTCCATAACTAAGACTATGTTGATGGTTGACTCTGCTGCAGCCAGGTATAATAATAAATCTTTGTTATAGTTAGGTGGTCGAAGCAGAAGGGCAGTTGTGAGGGCATGTTTCAATGCTTCGAAAGAGCATTGAGCGACATTGTCCCAATAGAAAGGAACGTCTGTCTTTAGTAAGCACATAAATCCCTTTGTGATCTCGGCATAATTAGCGCTGAAATGCCTCAAAAAATTCACCTTGCCCTGTAGACTTTGAAGTTGAAGGATTGTGCGTGGGGGAGGCAATTGAATTATTGTCTCAAACTTGAGAGGATCGACCATGATCCCTATTGTTGATACTATGAAACCTAACAAACGTCCTGATGTTACGCAAAAGATGCACTTTTTTGGATTCAAGCGAATCTGGAAGTAGCAACATCGCTCAAAGATAAGTCAGAGGTGTGTGGAATGATCCATTTTCTTGCGAGATCAAATCATCTAAATAGGCCTTGACTATATGCTTGAGATCATGGAAAGCAAAAGGCATGGCCCACTGAAAGGTCACACCAACATTTTTTAGACCAAAGGGCATCTTACGATATGTGAATGTACCCCATGGACAAATGAATGTCGTTTTGTGTTGGTCTTTGGGTTTGATTTGTATTTGGTTATATCCCGAAAAATCGTCCATGAAAGAGAAGGCCTCACAACCTGCACATTCATCAACTATCTGGTCAATGAATGGTGTGGGAAAATTATCTTTTGGACAGGCCTTGCTCAAATCATGGAAGTTCATACATACACAAATTGTGCCCTGTTTCTTATTGACCGACACAGAATTTGACACCCATTGGGTCAAATGGATAGGATAGATAAAACCGTCTTTTAGAAGTTTCTCAACTTCGACCTTAATGGCTATCGCTTTCCTGGGATTAACTGGACAAATATTCTACCAAACGGGCTTGGCATATGGATAAGTTTTGATTTCATGTTCGACTAATTTTGGATCAATGCCTGGAATTTCCTCGTAAGACCAGGCAAAAACAACATGGAATTATTTAAATAGATCTGTGTAGATTTGAATCTCTTCGAGGGAACAATCAGCTCCGATGAAAACATTCTCCATGACGCGAGGGGTTCTGTAGATATTGATCGGTATGGTTTCAGCGATGGTTTCCATATTACCCTTAGCATAAACCTCATGTATATCTAAGGGATTAATAGGATAAGACCTATCTCCAGTCATAGTTAAGGTGAATTCTTCAGCTTCGATTATGCTTAACTCTGGGAGGAAGTATGATCTGTGATGGAGATCGTCCCAGGGTTTTTCCAAACTAGTCATTGCTTCAATTATTGCTTCGTCGGAGGGCAAGACTAAGTCTAACGAATCGGTGTCAGGGAGAGAACCTTGAGCCCAAATAGGCTCTAGAGGTGGATCTAACTCTTGTGCAAGTGTTGGATCAGTGTTGACAGAAGCTTGCTGGACTAAAGAGTACGCTACTTCAACTGCGGACAAGGGCATGGACATGCTCGGGTTCCCTGTCCCTTCCATCGTGGCCGATGGGGAAGGAAGTATCCACAGATCGTTGAAGTAAGTCGTGCGAAACGATGAAACTTGGAAAATATCAACCTTATGGTGGTCAAATATGAACTTGACATCACCTTGAGGGGGCGAGTAATCGTAGGTACCCATCAAAGATGGGCACAAACCAACCCCTACGTTCACTATGCCTGGTTGGGGATTATCCATCATCGAGACCGCAGATACCCCCAATGAAGGGTCGGGTCTGGAGAAAGACAATTGATCAATGGTCACAATCTGGTCCTCGTGTGGAAACAACAAGACCCGGAAAACTGTAGCAACCACTGCTTGCATGGCATAAGTCCAACTCCTTCCTAACAAGAGATTGTAGTCGAGGGACGCATCGACTACTTATACCTCAATGCACATGGTCTTCCCTCCTAACTGCACGTGGAAAGAGGGAATGATACCATGTGGATGCCAAGTACAAGTGGATCAACATCAGCTTCACACAAGTTTTGGGTGGGAGATAAGGTATGCTTACATTTGCAGAAGTAGTGCTTCATATGACCCCATCAAAAGATCTTCCCACTCCAATATGAGCCTTACACCAACACCAAGGATGCGGGTGAGAATGATTTTGAGATAAGTATTCCCCCTTTCATTGGCTTGCACCTTGTATTTAATGTGGCACTGCTTTGACCATACATTAGTAAAATTTTGAAGTTAAAACAAGTCTCAAAACAAAAAACCATGCTATCAATATTAATTTTAAAAGAACCAATAGGATTCAAGATGATGAATTCAACCATAAGAGAAAATAGTTTTGGAGGGAAAGATTAAAAAAACTACTTTTTATCACATTATCTACTTAACTCCTTATGGGTTTACTCAAATTTCAAGTGTAGACACTCACTAGATTCATAATTAAATTCCATATCCAATGAATACCCACTTTCCATATTTTTGTATAGACCCATAGTGAAATAAACTAGAAATACATGAAAAATGTGGTTCTTCATACTTTTGATAGACCCACAGTGAGATAAACTGGAAATACATGAAAAATACATTATTTTCATGTGTTTCTCATTTATCTCACTATAGTTCCATCAGATGTATGTAGAGTGTATACTCATTGGATGTGGAATTGAATTTTACATCCAATGAGTGCCTACACTTAAAATTTGAGTAAACCCTTAAGGATATAAGTTAAAAATAGAATAAAAATGTAGTATTTTTTATTTCCCTTTGAAAATTGAACTCTTATTTTATTATTTTCCTTAGGAGGACTATTTTAGACCTCAAAATTTCTCTAATGTTTTCCACCTCTCTTGGACACCTTAGAGGTGGCCAAGCACTTGGCCCCTACATAACTCAATTATGATTGCATTAAGTAGGTGATATTTGACCAGATCATCGACACCAAGGCACCCACTAGTAGAACATCCAACTCTATCAGGTCGTCAAACTAAGGAAACTCCTTCACAAAGGAAAGTGGCTCACCAGGAATCAGATTCAACAAAAGTTTCATCATTTGATGGAGGAACTTGATGCAATCAGAACCATTTATTCCTAAGGGGGGACGAATTATCCAAGTGGATACTAGTGGCCATCCACCTATTCCACTATTTTAGAATGGTTCCACATCTTGGAATTTTTACTATAGTTCTTCATGCCCCAAACTTCTAGTGCATTTTTCGAGCATTTCCCTTGTGTTTCTCGCAATGAACACAGGTCACAAATTTTTTTATTGTGTGGCTTACCGAAGACATAGAGCATGGATTAAGATTTATAATGGTATAAGAAACACCCTATCCATGAACATATCCAACACAACCAACAATAATTCTTGATATTTTGCAAAAATCCAATGCCAAGTACAAGTGGGTCAACATCGGGTTTCACACAAGTTTTGGGTGGAAGATAAGGTATGGTTACATTTGCAGAAATAGTGCTTCATATGACCCCATCAAAAGATCTTCCCACTCCAATATGAGCCTTACACCAACACCAAGGATGTGGGTGAGAATGATTTTAAGATAAGTATTCCCCCTTTCATTGGCTTGCACCTTGTATTTAATGTGGCACTGCTTTGATCATACATTAGTAAAATTTTGAAGTTAAAATAGGTCTCAAAACAAAAAAAATGTGCTATCAATATTAATTTTAAAATAACCAATAGGATTCAAGATGATGAATTCAACCATAAGGGAAAATAGTTTTGGAGGGAAATATTAAAAAAAATATTTTGTGTCACATTGTCTTCTTAACTCCTTCTGGGTTTACTCAAATTTCAAGTGTAGACACTCACCGGATGCATAATTAAATTCCATATCCAACGAATACCCAATTTTCATATTTTTTTATAGAATCATAGTGAATTAAACTAGAAATACATGAAAAATCTGGTTCTTCATACTTTTGATAGAGCCACGGTGAGATAAACTGAAAATACATGAAAAATACATTCTTTTCATGTGTTTCTCATTTATCTCACTATAGTTCTATCAGATGTATGTAGAGTGTATACTCAATGGATGTGGAATTGAATTTTACATCCAATGAGTGCCTACACTTAAAATTTGAGTGAACCCTTAAGGAGATAAGTTAAAAATACAATAAAAATGTAGTATTTTTTATTTCCCTTTGAAAATTGAACTCTTATTTTATTATTTTCTTTAGGAGGACTATTTTAGACCTCAAATTTTCTCTAATGTTTTCCACCTCTCTTGGACACCTTAGAGGTGGCCAAGCACTTGGCCCCTACATAACTCAATTATGATTGCATTAAGTAGGTGATAGTTGACTAAATCATCGACACCAACACACCCACTAGCAGAACATCCAACTCTATCAGGTCATCAAACTAAGGCAACTCCTTCACAAAGGAAAGTGGCTCACTAGGAATCAAATTCAACAAAAGTTTCATCAATTGATGGAGGAACTTGATGCAATCAGAACCATTTATTCCTAAGTGGGGGAGAATTATCCAAGTGGATACTGGTGGCCATCCACCTATTCCATTATTTTAGAATGGTTCCACATCTTGGAAGTTTTACTATAGTTCTTCATGCCCCAAACTTCTAGTGCATTTTTCGAGCATTTTCCTTGTGTTTCTCACAATGAACACAGGTCACAAAATTTTTGATTGTTTGGCTTACCGATGATCCAGAATCGGATCTAGAAGCCTGACAGGGCTCAAAAAAGGCTAAAAATTGAAAGTGCTTAGAATCTGACAAAACCAACACCATTGCATCCATCTTGTCTTCCTAATTCCGGCCATATATTTACTTCGTCAAACGGGCTCTGTATGCGAAATTTATCGCGTTCTATCCGAAAACCCAAACAGGCGAAAAAAAGTGGCTGAATCTACAGTCCGTACAGTCCCACATGGCAGGCTGATTGTACAGACTGTACGGTCATACAGCTGATGTGGCAACTCCTGGAGGCGACATGTGGCAGGTGATGTGGTGTACGACAGACAAATGGACCAATCTGAGGGTGACACGTGTCACCACTGTAAGGGTGACACGTGGCACAGGCTGACGTGGCAGACATGTGGCAAAGCTAACAGGGCAGTGACTAGGCAGGTACGATGACAGGTGGCAAGCACGTTGATGAGTCAACATTCGACACTTGGCATTTTTTGGTTGGTTGTTGATGTGCCACGTGGCCCAGTCATGGGCTGCCACGTGGCACCCTGTGGTTGGCTCGTGGTTGTGTAAAATTTTATGGTTTCCATAAGGGTTGAACCACCGACCTCTCCTATGGGCAATGGACTAGTAGGACCGGGCTAACCACCCAGGCCACTAATAGTTCTTATTAGCTATACGGCGAAGAATATATTTAAGTTTATTAAAAGGCTTATTCGGAGGCGGAAAGGGTCGGGGCTTAGCCCCAGCCCACGGTTCGATACACATTACCATATGACCACGACACGGGGTGTATGCGGATAGGGTCCAGCCCTCGGATCCCGGGCGGATCCCACAGGACCAGGAGCGTATCCATTAAAAAGGGGCGCGGTTATACATTTGATAGCCCGTGGACCTATGCAAGCGCCCCACGACCAGGAGCTAGCACCGAGTATGGGCTGGCGCTTGGCCACATGTCCATTCATATGACCAGGACCATGCGCATTTAGGGGGATGCACCCATATTATTATTGCAAAGTGGGTTTTTGTTAAGTTTTTGGATTTGCTATTGATATTATGCCTGTTATTAATAGATTTTCTCCATTTTTGGGAGATATTAGGCATTTTTGGAGCCCAAATTTTGGGAGGAAGTTGGGGACGGATAACCAACTTTAGATCTATATAAACCAGGCCTATTTGAGGCCATGAGGGGATAGTCAGAGTAGATTTATGCTAAAGGGAAGCCAAGCCAAAGCCATTTTTATGCAGGGAAGCTATTGAGGATCAGATGCTTGTGGGCCATTTTTGGGAGCTCCGGACGTCCGTTTTGCGTGTCGTTTTCTTTGCAGGGTTCTAGAGATCTAGAAGAACATGACCAGATCAGTCTTGTAGCTAATTGGCATTGCTACGATGTACTTTTGATCTTTTGAACAGAAATAAAGAAGCCTCCCCCACAGAGACAAAGGCCCGGAGACGTAGGCAACGTTGTGTCGAACTCCGCTATCAATTCTCGAGTTATGGTTTTCTGTCTATTATTTCCTTTTAGATCTGCATATGTGTATATGGCTGTTATAATTCCTCTCTTTTCCTCATTCTTTCATTAAGCTTCTCAATTGGATAATTAACACATGCAAAATTAAAACTCAACCATAGTCATTAAAAGATCCTACGGATCAAGTGGTATCAGAGCTAGTTGACATTTGGATTTGAGTTTTTCATGTTAACCAAGGAAAAACTACAACGTGGTGAAGGCGAGCTTCTTGCAGAGAATCCATTAATTGGATTGAGAAAGAGAGCTTCTCACAGCGAGAAGATGGCATCGGAAGAAGGGATTTCTCAAGATGAGAAAGAGTTCCAGAAAACATTCCTTGCTATGTCAGAGATGGTGAAAGTTTTGTACGAAGATTACTTGGAATGAAAAAGACTAGTTTTGGGTGAATCTTCAAAGGGAAAAAGTGAAGAGAAAGAGGACCATCCTCATATTCCTCCTTCACCTCCATCAACACCTCCTTCTTCTCCTTCTTCTTCAAGTTCAAGTTCTAAATCTAATGGAAAGAAAAATGTTCATAAGAATAAACATGAAATGCCATTGTTAAAAATTGATGTTAAATTTGAGTTGCCCATATATGATGGTGAAGTAAATGTAGAAAAACTTGACAATTGGATCAGGAAGATGGAGGTATACTGCAGTGTGCAACAGATCAAAGATGAGGCCACACAAATTAAGTTGGCATCTTTGAGGCTTGCAGGTACAGCTCTCATCTGGTGGCAAAGCAAGCTGCAAAAGGGAACACAACAAGTGGGTAATGTATTTCCATCATGGAAGAGTTTCATTTCTGCACTTAGGAAACAATTCTATCCTTTGGGTTATAAAGAAAAAGCATTAATTGAATGGAAATCTTTAAAACTAAGAAAAAGACAAACAGTGCAAGAATACACCGATGGATTTCGAAAAATGGCATTAATGTTAGATATCCCTTTGCAAACACAAGAAACTCTTATGAAGTATATAGGAGGTTTACCTGCACATATTAGAAACATTGTTTTCATGTTTGGACCC
>ML803895.1:187311-226704 GCA_009831015.1 Picea engelmannii
AAATTTCTCTAATGTTTTCCACCTCTCTTGGACACCTTAGAGGTAGCCATGCACTTGGCCCCTACATAACTCAATTATGATTGCATTAAGTAGGTGATAGTTGACCAGATCATCGACACCAAGGCACCCACTAGCAGAACATCAAACTCTATCAGGTCGTCAAACTAAGGCAACTCCTTCACAAAGGAAAGTGGCTCACCAGGAATCAAATTAAACAAAAGTTTCATCATTTGATGGAGGAACCAGAACCATTTATTCCTAAGGGGGGACGAATTATCTAAGTGGATACAAGTGGTAATCCACCTATTCCACTATTTTAGAATGGTTCCACATCTTGGAAGTTTTAGTATAGTTCTTCATTCCCCAAACTTCTAGTGCATTTTTCGAGCATTCCCCTTGTGTTTCTCACAATGAACACAAGTCACAAATTTTTGATTGTGTGGCTTACCGAAGACATAAAACATGGCTTAAGATTTATAATGGTATACAAAACACCCTATCCATGAACATATCCAACACAACCAACACCAATTTCTTGATATTTTGCAAAAATCCAATGCCAAGTACAAGTGGATCACCATCGAGTTTCACACAAGTTTTGGGTGGGAGATAAGGTATGGTTACATTTTCAGAAAAAGTGCTTCATATGACCCCATCAAAATATCTTCCCACTCCAATATGAGCCTTACACCAATACCAAGGATGTGGGTGAGAATGCTTTTGAGATTAGTATTCCCCCTTTCATTGGCTTACACCTTGTATTTAATGTGGCACTGCTTTGACCCTACATTAGTAAAATTTTGAAGTTAAAATAGGTCTCAAAACAAAAAAATATGCTATCAATATTAATTTTAAAAGAACCAATAGGATTCAAGATGATGAATTCAACCATAAGGGAAAATAGTTTTGGAGGGAAAGATTAAAAAAACTATTTTTTATCACATTGTTTGCTGAACTCCTTATGGGTTTACTCAAATTTCAAGTGTAGACACCCACTGGATGCATAATTTAATTCCATATCCAACGAATACCCACTTTGCATATTTGTTTATACACCCATAGTGAAATAAACTATAAATACATGAAAAATGTGGTTCTTCATACTTTTGATAGACCCACAGTGAGATAAACTCGAAATACATGAAAAATACATTCTTTTCATGTGTTTCTCATTTATTTCACTATAGTTCTATCAAATGTATGTAGAGTGTATACTCATTGCATGTGGAATTGACTTTTACATCCAATGAGTGCCTACACTTAAAATTTGAGTAAACCTTTAAGGAGATAAGTTAAAAATACAATAGAAAAGTAGTATTTTTTATTTCCCTTTGAAAATTGAACTCTTATTTTATTATTTTAACTATTATTTTATTATTTTCCTTAGGAGGACTATTTTAGACCTCAAAATTTCTCTAATGTTTTCCACCTCTCTTGGACACCTTAGAGGTGGCCAAGCACTTGGCCCCTACATAACTAAATTATGATTGCATTAAGTAGGTGATATTTGACCAAATCATCGACACCAAGGCACCCACTAGCAGAAAATCCAACCTTATCAGGTCGTCAAACTAAGGCAACTCCTTCACAAAGGAAAGTGGCTCACTAGGAATCAGATTCAACAAAAGTTTCATCATTTGATGGAGGAACTTGATGCAATCAGAACCATTTATTCCTAAAGGGGAACAAATTATCCAAGTGGATACTAGTGGCCATCCACCTATTCCACTATTTTAGAATGGTTCCACATCTTGGAAGTTTTACTATAGTTCTTCATGACCCAAACTTCTAGTGCATTTTTTGAGCATTTCCCTTGTGTTTCTCGCAATGAACACATGTCACAAAATTTTTGATTGTGTGGCTTACCGAAGACATAGAGCATGTCTTAAGATTTATAATGGTATAAGAAACACCCTATCCATGAACATCTCCAACACAACCAACAACAATTTCTTGATATTTTGCAAAAATCCAATGTCAAGTACAAGTGGATCAACATCGGGTTTCACACAAGTTTTGGGTGGGAGATAAGGTATGGTTACATTTGCAGAAATACTGCTTCATATGACCCCATCAAAAGATCTTCCCACTCCAATATGAGTCTTACACCAACACCAAGGATGTGGGTGAGAATGTTTTTGAGATAAGTATTCCCCCTTTCATTTTCTTGCACCTTGTATTTAATGTGGCATTGCTTTGACCATACATTAGTAAAATTTTGAAGTTAAAATAGGTCTCAAAACAAAAAAAATGTGCTATCAATATTAATTTTAAAAGAACCAATAGGATTCAAGATGATGAATTCAACCATAAGGGAAAATAGTTTTGGAGGGAAAGTGTTGAAGGAAAATCTCCCTGCGGACAGGTAGATCTCCTCTTGAGAGCTAGACTCTTAACTCTTAAGACAGAAGACAGTTAACATGGACATTGACTTCCTTTCAGATATATGCAAACTAATGTATGAGGAGGAAGGAAAAAAGAAGTACCTTTTACAGACGTTTGTCCCCGCACGCTCCGAGTTGAGCTCCAATCTTTCGCTCGTCGATGAGCCATGTAGACAAACAATAGTACGACCACTTCCTACTCTATTGATATTAGCTTGAAATAGACCTATCTATCAGAGACAAGTTCATGTGAGATTAAACACAAACTAGAAAGAAATAGGCCAAGCGTGTCATAATGATGAGAACCATGACAAACGTAACTTACAACCATAGATGTGAATGCGATAGCTTCGTCAAGTCCTCTTTGTATAACGCTTGCTCAAAAGATACATGATCCGGATGACAATAACTTCACTGATTACTTTCCTCCAGTTCACTATGTGTTTCCTATGAGATCATAGATTTCATGCTTCCAATTCTTCCTCCTTTCCACCATGATAGAGCCTGTTTATATAGGTTTAGAGAGGCCTAACCTCTTGAGGTATCTTTAGGGTAAGTTGAGGATTTCCCTCCTTAAGCCAGGGATCTTCTCCTAAGATCATGGTTGAACAAGAAATTCGAATGCAACTACCTTCCAAGATTGAAAGATCTTCCCCTTATTCTCCTCAACAAATCAATTGTTGCCCGAAATAGGTAGAACTCCCTCAAAAAGGCCATCAGAGCGCTATAGCGCACCCTAGTAGGATTTAGGGGGGTGCCAACACTCTTAAAATCCATAGCACTCCCTCAGAAGGGTTGTTTGGTGTTATAATGCTCCCTAGTACTTTATAGGGGAGCGTCAGCACTCCTAAGGGTGATATAGGGGAGCGCTCTCTTCTAAAACCTTAGATTGAAAGCTTCTTTCAAGTGGCAAGAGGTACTTAACTTCAATTAACCATCCCTCTTCCTTCAAATCAAGTGTTTGAAGCATTTTAAGGGTGTTCTTAATGTCGTTATAAGTATGACATAGGTATCATGGCAGTATGATTTTCTTGACACTTGTGACACTTGTGAGCAACATGCGACACTTGCAACACTTATCAAAGCGAGTAATGTTGATGTGTAACAGATTGCCCCCCAAAGTATGAAGTTAGAAGATGAGAACTGATAACTGAAATTCTTTGTAGACTTTCAAGCAAGGGTATAAACGCGGAGAACCTGACAGAAGATGCACACAAACATCCAACAAATATTATGACATGTTTCAAACCCAAGGCAGGCATACCTATGCTTGGGTGATCAATATTTGCAAGATATGGTCGCCATAAAATACAGTGTGGATCCATAATTGTATTGATAAAAAGGTATAGCCACCAAGGATATAGTGTGGATCTATACTCTAATGACCTGAACTAATCGTAGCCACGAAGAATACACAGTGGATCTACGAGATGACAAGACATAGCCACGACCAATACAAAGTGGATCTATGTAACAGTATATGTGTCATTGTTCAAGAGAAACTCCTTCGCAACCTAGGCAAAGTACATATCAAAGTGATCATTCAACCCAGGGTCTTCTTACCAATCCCGATGTAGTACGAATCTAACCATGTGAATAGATGTCTTGATGTCGAACATGGCAGAAACCACTTGATTACCGGTCAATGATGTAAACCGTTAACAAGCGCGAGGGAGATCACCATTAATGTCAATGATTCCCAAGGTACCCTAGTATATTCCAAAAAATGTGAATGGATGAGCTGGAGTCGAACATCCGTGGAATCATCTGATCAGAGGTCAATGATGTAAACCCACTGTCGAACGTGAGGAAGCCTGTCATTGAGGCATGCAGGTCCCAAAGTACTAACTGATTTCTAAGTCTAGTTCCTAGATAATGTGTTGAAGTCTACAAGAATAGGCTCATCGAAGAAGGGCCTTGATGTATCCCCCATCAATGACACGAAACGGACACAAAGATGTAATTGGTAGATCACATGAACATCGACTGACATGGGTATTGAGACAAGATATTTGTGATGGCTGACTCATGAGATGGATACTTCCCTTGAACACTAAGGCACGACAGCATAAACATGACATGGACCAAAACTTTATGATGCAGTGGATGTTGTGACTTACGTCAGGTGACCCGGAGGAGTGAAAGAAACTCAAAGGATTGGCTCAGTGCAGAGGTTTAGTTGATTATAATGCGTGCAAAAGACAAAGTGTCATGTTCAAGGGAGACTCTAAGAATTACTTGGTAAAGTTCTCAAAAAGAAATTGCTTGGCTTACTTCTTTCAATTTTTCCCCCATCCAGATAGACGAGTACCTCTTTTTAATTTAATGAGCTCGAGGAGGGTAACACATGCTCGATATAACTCACCTTCGGTAAGTTCCTCTTCCTTTGTTTAAAGAACAAGAAGAAGTAAGGGTTCGATCCCATATGGGCCTGTCGATGTTTCTTTTAACGAGTCCAAAGATAGAAAAATCGAAAGTTTTTCATGATTATAGAGTCTGGAAAAACACTTAAAAGAGAAATCTCTCAGTTCCTTTTTCATAAAGTAGTCTGATGAGACCGAAAAAGAGATAAACTATCGCTCAACAGACGTTTTCTTCAAATAATTTAACGAGCGTGAAGAGAACAAGGTGCTCGACAATCTTTTTATATTTAGAGAGTCTGAAAAGAACTTAAAGATGACTCCAATGTTGTCCTTTTTCATAATGTTAGTCTCGCGAGGCCGAAAAATAGATAAATTATCACTCAAAATACGTCCTTTCAAACCGTTTAATGAGTGGGAAAGGAAGCAAGATCACTTGGCAATCTTTTCATGTTTAGAGAGTCTGAAAAGAGCTTAAAGGAGACTCCAGGTAGTTTCTTTTTCGTATGTCCATATAGGTCCGAAAAAGAGATAAAAGTCTACCTGGATGCATTCTCATGTATTTACGAGCACGAGAAAGAACAAAGACTAATCTCGTTACACCCCCAGCATGAAAGCTAGTGGCTTGACTCTAGAAAGATCATCAAAGGATGGAGACATGCCCTGCAAGCTTCAATTCATTCACTAGCTCTGAGGTCATCACCAATTTCTCTAGTAGATGAGAAAAAGGAAAAGGGTGGATGGAAAGAAGGTTCAAGAGAGGTGAATGTTTCATTTTTTAACAATCTTGACACAGGAAAAGAACTATGCTCAGGACCTCTATTTCATTTTTTAACAAGCTTGCCACAAAGAAGAGAAACTATGCTCGTGGTTTCGTCTGGATCATGGCTTCCAAGAGGATAATTCTCTGGAAGGGTACCATGTCAATGGATAAAACGTGGTCATGGCCTCCAGGAGATCTTCACTGGATGGAATATAATTACTCGAGAAGGAACACATGTCGAGGGCCGTGATAGGAGTAAGGAGATCAAGCTCCAATAATCCTACCGAAGAAATCACCATGTCCACTACCGGATCCAAATCGTCGGAAGTTGAAAGCATGGGAGATGATGAAAAATCAACACCAGGAGGGGAGATAGATGGTATATCTTCTCGAATTTATTCACGAGGGGGAAGAAAAGAGGATCAGTGACAGTGATTATCCCGAGGTAACTTGTCAATGCGAAACATCTCCGGAATAGATTCATCCTAAGGAAAAGTTGGAGAAATGTGGTCGATCGCAAACGACAAGGAACTCAACTATGATTGCATCGAGGAACTGTCAAATGCCAATAGATGTTGGGCATCCGACGAGGGAGAAGCGGATTGGGTAGAAACGTATGACGTTTTGGCTGGACTAAGGGGCATGGTGTCACTTAGTGCATCGAATTCCAAAGGACAAGGTACAATCCAAGGGTTAGATGATTCCAAATATTGATAAGTCATGGTCGAAATCATATCGACAGTGGAAATGTGATGTGTAGTCGGTGGAAGTGGTGTAGGGAAGGTACCCATGAGGCTAGAATATTTTAGTAAGACAACACCAACACTTTCATACGTGATCTTGTGGTCTCCCAAGAAAGGAATATTGTTGGTAGCGGGAACGCGAGCATCGGTCGTGAAAAAATCCAACTGATCAACAGTGACAATTTTTCCCTGGTGAGGAAATTGTACACATCGAAAGACTGACAAGGCAACGACAATCATAGCATAAAACCAACTTCTTCCAAGTAATAAGTTGTAATCAAGGGGATCATCGACCACCTGGACATCAACAATAACATTTTTTCCACCCAATTGGATGGGCAGGGACTGTAAAAGCCTATGCATATGAAAACCTTGCCCATCGAAGGCGCGTAACATCGTTGGGGATTTTTTGAGTGCTGGTGATTTTAGACCTTTCGAACACACTAAAGACATGACACAAGTTGAGGCTCCCTCATCCAGGATAGTTCGATGGATTTGTTGATTGTGAACAACAACATCAACTTGGAAATCAAGTTGGTGGGAGAGTCGAGATGCATAATTATCTAGGTTAAACATGATCTGATTGGACGACTCAGGATCAACAGCACCAAGAGCGGTCAAGAGAATTCTACGTTGACTGGGGTAGTGTTGTAGAACTTCCAACGCAAACATAGCACATGGTGCTTGAGCCAAATCTTCAACAATGTTGTAGTTTTGGATAGCACGTGAACTAGGATTGAAGGTAGCTTTGCGGATAGTGCTCTTAGGAGGGCGTAAGATGGATTTGAACGTGGGTTTCTCAATCTGAAGTGGTCTAGATGGAGGATTAACCAATGGAAGACTAACGGAGGATGATGATGGATCCGGTAAAGTGTCGGCACCATTAGTTTATTTTCCTTTGTCAGGGTTACCTGGTGTGTCATAGGTCTTAGAGCGAGTGGTCAAATTGATCCCATTAAACATATAAATATGTGCACTCGACGAGGCCTCATCATTAGGTTCGCTAGAACTGCCCCCAAGAGAGGGGGTTTGAGCAACCATGGATTGTTGCTGTGGAAAAGGTTGAGTAAGCACAGCGAGTTGTGACTTCCCTTGGAAAATTTTGGCCACTTCATTGCGAAGCAGACAATATCGAGTGTAGTGATCGTCACCACAAATGATACACGGGAATTTCAGTTTCCATTGTGGTTTCTTTTCGGTAGCAGGTGTTTGATTTTTGGGTTGTTCATTATTATTTTTTTATTTATTCTTTGTCTTCTTCTTACCTTCGTATTTTTGTTAAGGGGAATATTGAACTGCATTCACCTTAGAGATTTGAGTTTGAGGGGAGGTAGAGGAAGGTGTAGTTGATTTGGAAAAAGATTGAGTTTTGACGGAACCGATAATAGCATCTGCATGAGATGAGGATGATGGCTTAGAAGGATTGGTATTAGCTCGAGCAGTATTCGGAAGCAAATCATACAAAGTACCAGATTGGGAATAAACCAAGTCTAAGTACTAATCCCGAGCAGTGGCTTGTTCCTCTGTGACCGCACCACCCATAGCGACGTTGCGAGCAATTGGGGGTAACAATGATTTAGTAAACCATTCTGCCAAGAGCATGTCAGGAATGAATGCCTTGATCATCCTTCGTCGTCGCCTCCACTCATGAATATGGTCAGAGATATGCACGGAGTTAGTTTGACGAAGGGAGGTCAAGAGTTCAGTACCCGTCTCGTAGTGAATAGGCAGTTGAAAGTGCATGAGGAAAGACATGGCAAGGGAATTAAAATCATGAAAAGAAGCACGTGGTAGTTCAATATACCACTTTGTTGCCGAACCGGTAAGTGTCCGCTGGAAAATATGCAAACGTACAGAATCATCCATGAGGGAGTTTGATGAACACCACAAATAGAAAGTCATCACATGGTTGTTTGGATCTTCGCCAGGGTTTCCATCAAATTTTGGAATATCAGAAGGAAGTTTTGCTGGAATGACTGGCCAAACTGGTGAATGAGAAATAGGATCATTAGTTAACCGAGACAAGTCTAGGAGATCCAGAGTCGCAAGGAAAGGTAGTTGTCATTTAATGTGTGAATGATACTAGTGTGACAGAGGAACACCAGAAGGACCATAGACTAGGTTAGGTGGATAGTTGTAACCATTAGGTCCTCCTACATATGGTTGTTGCTGGCCAGGATAAGAAGGATTCGATGGTGCATGAGAAACATGGGCATAACTCGATGGGTTTTGAACATTATAGGCTGGGTGATTTATTTTCCTGTGAGGAGGATAAACATTTTGGCCTTGAGAATGGTAAGGGGTAGATCCTAGAGGCAGATACACATGAGGCCCATGAGGAGGATAAGACTGTGTTCTCGGAGAACTCCAGGTGGTATTTTGGATGCCGCCCGGATAAGATTGCCCGTAAGATGTTCTGGGAGGGATAGGATTGGCTACTCCTCCTAGTGGGTTATTATACAAGTGCCCCCCAACGTGGGGTTGGGTAAAAATGCCTCTTGAAGATACTCCCTAGGATTGTGAAGGGTTTCCAACAAATGAGGGTTGCCACCCTGCCAGCGGTGGATTTATGACCATGGTGTGACTAGCAAATGGAGGTTGCCCTCCAGGAGGAGTATGAAAAGGGGGTTGTCCCCCGGGAGGGGCAGGCCCACCATGGAAAGGTATTCCTCCAGGAGGGAAAGATATGTTGGATGGTGGTTTCCCCATGGCTGGTTGTGTTTGGCCAACAGAGGCCTGCATTCTCACCTGAGGCATGTTTGTCATTGTTCAAGAGAAACTCCTTCGCAACCTGGGCAAAGTACATATCAAAGTGATCACTCAAATCAGGGTCTTCTTACGGATCCCGATGTAGTACGAATATAACCATGTGAATAGATGTCCTGATGTTGAACATGGCAGAAACCACTTGATTACCGGTCAATGATGTAAACCGTTAACAAGCGTGAGGGAGATCACCATTAATGTCAATGATTCCCAAGGTACCCTAGTACATACCAACGAATGTGAATGGATGAGATGGCGTCGAACATCCATGGAATCATCTAATCATAGTTCAATGATGTAAACCCACTGTCGAACGTGAGGAATCATGTCATTGAGGCATGCAAGTCCCAAAGTACTAATTGGTTTCTAAGTCTAGTTCCTGGATAATGTGTTGAAGTCGACAGGAATTGGCTCGTCGAAGGAGGGCCTTGATGTATCCCCCATAAATGACACGAAATGGACATAGAGATGTAATTGGTAGATCACATGAACATGGACTGACATGGGTATTGAGACAAGATATTTGTGATGGCTGACTCACGAGATGGATACTTCCCTTGAACACTAAGGCACGACAGCATAAGCATGACATGGACCAAAACTTGATGATGCAGTGGATGATGTGACTTACGTCGGGTGACCCAGAGGAGTGAAAGAAACTCAAAGGATTGGCTCAGTGCAGAGGGTCAGTGGATTATAATGCGTGCAAAAGACAAAGTGTCATGTTCAAGGGCGACTCTAATAATTACTTGGTAAAGTTCTCAAAAAGAAACTGCTTGGCTTGCTTCTTTCAATTTTTCCCCCATCCAGATAGACTTGTACCTCTTTTTAATTTAACGAGCTCAAGGAGGGTAACACATGCTCGATATAACTCACCTTCGGTAAGTTCCTCTTCCTTTGTTTAATGAAACGGAAGAATTAAGGGTTCGATCCCATATGGGCCTATCGATGTTTCTTTTAACGAGTCCAAAGACAGAAAACTCGAAGGTTTTTCATGATTATAGAGTCTGGAAAAACACTTAAAAGAAAACTCTCTCAGTTCCTTTTTCGTAAAGTAGTCTGACGAGACTGAAAAAGAGATAAACTATCGCTCAACAGATGTTTTCTTCAAATACTCTAATGAGCGTGAAGAGAACAAGGTGCTCGGCAATCTTTTCATATTTAGAGAGTCTAAAAAGAACTTAAAGATGACTCCAATGTTGTCATTTTTCATAATGTTAGTCTCGCGAGGCCGAAAAAGAGATAAATTATCACTCGAAATACGCCCTTTCAAACCGTTTAACGAGTGGGAAAGGAAGCACGATCACTCAGCAATCTTTTCATGTTTAGAGAGTCTGAAAAGAGCTTAAAGGAGACTCCAGGGGGTTCCTTTTTCGTATGTCCATACAGGTCCGAAAAAGAGATAAAAGTCTACCCAGATGCATTCTCATGTATTTACGAGCACGAGAAAGAACAAAGACTAAGCTCAGTACGCCCCCAGCATGAAAGCTAGTGTCTTAACTCCAGAAATATCATCAAAGGCTAGAGACATGCCCTCCAAGCTTCAATCCATTTCACCGGCTCTGAGGTCGTCACCAATTTCTTTAGTAGATGAGAAAAAGGAAAAGGGTGGATGAAAAGAAGGTTCAAGAGAGGTGACTGTTTCATTTTTTAACAAGCTTGACACAGGAAAAGAACTATGCTCAGGACCTCTGTTTCATTTTTTAACGAGCTTGCCACAGAGAAGAGAAACTATGGTCGTGGTTTTGTCCGGATCATGGCTTCCAAGAGGATAATGCTCTGGAAGGGTACCATGTCAATGGATAAAACGTGGTCATGGCCTCCAGGAGATCTTCGCTGGATGGAAGATAATTACTCGAGAAGGAACACATGTCGAGGGCCGCGATAGGAGTAGGGAGATCAGGCTCCAATAATCCTACCAAAGAAATCACCATGTCCACTACCGGATCCAATTCATCAGAAGTTGAGAGCATGGGAGATGATGAAAAATCAACACCAGGAGGGGAGATAGATGGTATACCTGCTCAAATTTATTCACGAGGGGGAAGAAAAGAGGATCGGTGACGGTGATTATCCTGAGGTAACTTGTCAATGCGAAACATCTCCGGAATAGATTCATCTGAAGGAAAAGTTGGAGAAATGTGGTTGATTGCAGACGACAAGGAACTCAACTGTGATTGCATCGAGGAACTGTCAAATGCCAATAGATGTTGGGCATCCGATGAGGGAGAAGAGGATTGGGTAGAAACATATGACGTTTAAGCTGGACTAAGTGGCATGGTGTCACTTAGTGCATCGAATTCCAAAAGACAAGGTACAATCCAAGGGTCAGATGATTCCAAAGATTGATAAGCCGCAGTCGAAATCATATCGACGGTGGCAATGTGATGTGTAGTCGGTGGAAGTGGTGTAGGGAAGGTACCCATGAGGCTAGAATCTTTCAGTAAGCCAACACCAACGCTTTCATACGTGATCTTGTGGTCTCCCAAGAAAGGAATATTGTTGGTAGCAGGAACGCGAGCATCGGTCGTGCAAAAATCCAACTGATCAATAGTGACATTTTTTCCCTGGTGAGGAAATTGTACACATCGAAAGACCGACGAGGTAACGACATTCATAGCATAAAACCAACTTCTTCCAAGTAACAAGTTGTAATCAAGGGGAGCATCGACCACCTCGACATCAACAGTAACAGTTTTTCCACCCAATTGGATGGGCAGGGACTGTAAAAGCCCATGGGGATGAAAACATCGCCCAATGAAGGTGCATAACATCATTGGGGATTTGTTGAGTTCTGGTGATTTTAGACCTTTCCAACACGCTAAAGACATGACACAAGTTTAGGCTCCCTCATCCAGGATAGTTCGATGGATTTGTTGATTGTGAACAACAACATCGACTTGGAAAGCATGTTGTTGGGAGAGTCGAGACGCATAATTATCCAGGTTAAACATGATCCGATTAGACGACTCAGGATCAACAGCACCAAGAGCGGTCAAGAGAATTCTACATTGACTGGGGCAGTGTTGTAGAACTTCCAACGTATACATAGCACACGGTGCTTGAGCCAAATCTTCAACAATGTTGTAGTTTTGGGCAGCACGTGAACTAGGATTGAAGGTAGCTTTGCGGATAGTGCTCTTAGGAGGGTGTAAGATGGAGTCGAACGTGGGTTTCTCAATCTGAAGTGGTCCAGACAAAGGATTAACTGATGGAAGACTAACAGAGGATGATGATGGATCCGGTAAAGTGTCGGCACCGTTAGTGTCTTTTCCTTTGTCAGGGTTACCTGGTGTGTCGTAGGTCTTAGAGAGAGTGGTCAAATTCATCCCATTAAACATATAAATATGTGCACTCGACGGGGCCTCATCATTAGGGTCACTAGAACTACCCCCAGGAGAGCGGGTTTGAGCAACCATGGATTGTTGCTGCGGAAAAGCTTGAGTAAGCACAGCAGGTTGTGTCTTTCCTTGGAAAATTTTGTCCACTTCATTGCGAAGCGGACAATCTCGAGTGTAGAGATTGTCACCATAAATGAGACACATGAATTTCAGTTTCCGTTGTGGTTTCTTTTCGGTAGCAGGTGTTTGATTTTTGGGTTGTTCATTATTATTTTTTGATTTATTCTTTGTCTTCTTCTTACCTCTGGATTGTTGTGAAGGGGCAGATTGAAATGCATTCACCTCAGAGATCTGAGTTTGAGGGGAGGTAGAGGAGGGTGTAGTTGATTTGGAAAAATATTGAGTTTTGACGGAATCGATAACACCATCCGCATGAGATGAGGATGATGGCTTAGAAGTATCGGTATTATCTCGAGCAATATTCGGAAGAAAATCATACAACGTACCAGATTGGGAATAAACCAAGTCTAAGTACTAAGCCCGAGAAATGGCTTGTTCCTCTGTGACCGCACCACCCATAGTGACATCGCGAGCAATTGGGGGTAACAGTGATTTAGTAAACCATTCTGCCAAGAGCATGTCAGGAATGACTGCCTTGATCATCCTTCGTCGTCGCCTCCACTCATGAATATGGTCAGAGATATGCACGAAGTTAGTTTAATGAAGGGAGGTCAAGAGTTCAGTACCCGTTTCGTAGCGAATAGGCAGTTGAAAGTGCATGAGGAAAGACATGGCAAGGGAATTAAAATCATGAAAAGAAGCACATGGTAGTTCAATATACCACTTTGCTGCCGAATCGGTAAGTGTCCGCTGGAAAAGATGCAAACGTACAAAATCATCCATGAGGGAGTTTGATGAACACCACAAATGGAAAGTCATCACATGGTTGTTTGGATCTTCGCCAGGGTTTCCGTCAAATTTCAGAATATCATAAGGAAGTTTTGCTGGAATGACTGGCCAAACTGGTGAATGAGAAATAGGATCATTAGTTAACCGAGACAAGTCTGGGAGATCCAGAGTCGCAAGGAAAGGTAGCTATCGGTTAATGTGCGAATGATACTGGTGTGGCAGAGGAACACCAGTAGGACCATAGACTGGGTTAGGTGGATAGTTGTAACCAGTAGGTCCTCCTACATATGGTTGTTACTGGCCAAGATAAGAAGGATTCGATGGTGCATGAGAAACATGGGCATAACCCGGAGAGTTTTGAACATTTCAGGTCGGGTGATTTATTTCCCCGTGAGGAGGATAAACATTTTTTCCTTGAGAATGGTAAGGGGTAGATGACGGAGGTGGATACACATGAGGCCCGTGAGGAGGATAAGACTGTGGTCCCGGAGAACTCCAGGTGGTATTTTGGATGTCGCCCGGATAAGATTGCCTGTAAGATGTTCCGGGAGGGATAGGATTGGCTACTCCTCCTAGTGGGTTATTATACAAGTTCCCCCCAGTGTGGGGTTGGGTAAAAATGCCTCTTAAATATACTCCCCAGGATTGTGAAGGGTTTCCAACAAACAAGGGTTGACCCTCTGTCAGCAGTGGATTTACGACTGTGGTGTGACAGACAAACGGAGGTTTCCCTCCAGGAGGATTATGAAAAGGGGGTTGTCTCCCGGGAGGGGTAGGTCCTCCATGGAAAGGTAATCCTCTAGGATGGAAAGATATGTTGGATGGTGGTTTCCCTCCAGCCGGTTGTGTTTGGCCAACAGGGGTATGCATTCTCAGGTGAGAAGATGTCCCAGCAGGATCATGTGGAACATGCGGAGCTGTAGAGTAGAGACTTGTAGAAACAGGGGTAGAGATTGAAGTGCTTTGGGGATGAGTAGAGGTGATGAGTCTAGCATTAGTATGGACTTGTGTTGGTGTAGCAGTAGAGTGAATAACCTGGTCAACTGGGTGATTCATGGTTTGATCGGATGGTCCTGTTTCACTAGGAGGGTCATGAGGAGGAAAGGGTTGTCGAATAGATTTGAAATGTTCATAGAGATTGTGTCCCGATGAAGTCCTCCATACAGAACGAGCAGGTGTGGGATTAGTTTCTACTGCAGTGCTAGGACGAACAAGAGTCCTATACTCATCACCAAAGAGTGGTTCTGTGGATCCCATATATGTTTCGATAAGGATCCTCTCCGGTAATCGTGGAACTTCTTCGTCTATGACGTTCCCAAGGGAGTCTGAACGAACCAAAAGTGGTTCGAGAGGAGTTACTGACACAGATGTAGTGGGATTTTCAACCGTGTCCAAAGCGTCTTCTGGAGGGTTAGGAGGTAAGGGTGGTTAGCCTTCTGGAGGCAGCCCTTGCATCCTACGTGATCAACGAAGACATTTATTGTCTACGGGCTCAATTGTGGAGAATAACAGAACATACTGAAAATCTAGGGCCAACTAAGAAAAGAAACAGCATGTGTTAATAAAATCTAGGAATCAACCAAGCAGACAAAACTTCTCTCAATGACCGTACTAGTTGGTGATGAAATCCAACATCACGTGATCAAGTCGAGAAGGGGTTGGGATATGGTGGAACAGTTACAATGGCGACCTGCTTAACGGACTTACGCCTTGGTGCAAGATTCCATGCAGTAATTGTGGATTTACCCTCCAAGGAGCCCGAGTGAGTTTGACCAATGTCTGTTCCAGGTACAGTGAGACTTCCCTTCACCATCACCTTGTGTAAGTACCTAAAGATTATGGCAACTAAAGATACCAATTCGCAGTGAGTCCCTGGGCGGGTACAGTCGACAGTCCGATCTAGAACATATGGGCAGGATAACAAGTCTGAAATTAAGCCTAAAGGCTCGCACACATAATCGTGGGTATACCTCCAAGTGACCCCTAATATACGATCTGACCACTACAAATAGTTGAACCACGGAGGGATAATCTCTGTAACTCACCCGAATGCGACCTTGTGTGTAACCCCTGTGTGAGAGGGGGATCCCAGAAAAACAATACGATAATTGGATTTGACTCTCCCTAACTCAGGATGCTAATGCTTGTTTTAAAAACTTTTGAGAGTTGCACTCACAGCCTAATCCAAAGTGCTAACCCTAGTATATTGTTGGTGGAAGATCCTAAAAACAAAAATGTTCTAGATAATTTTTAATTAGCGTTCATTTTAGAGCTGTTTTTTACTCAAAGGGTGCACGGAAGTGAAACTGATGGAATGATGACTCAATGCCCAAAAAGATGCATAGAATATGATAATCAATCATTTATTTTCGATGAATGCCTATTTAAGGGAAAGAGAAGGAGTCGTTTTCACTTTGAAACACTAATATGAAAAGTCCTCTATCAATTGGTTCTCAATCGAATCCAATGCAATGCTAAAACATTTTCAAAAAACGCCTTCTAATATGAAAATCAAGCGTTAATATGTGTCTTTATCATTTGTATGTGAATGATGACTCATCCAATGCAAAAAATTCTCCTATCAACTACCTTTTCAAATCAAGGAGGTTCAAACAAGTACGATCATATTACGCACATGTGACACACACCCTCTTGCTGTGATTAAAACAAGAAGCAAACAGAGAACAAAAACAACAATGAAAAAACCAAACAATTCACACAAAAATGAGGTGTTCGAGGAACAATGACCTCAAAAAACCAAGTGAGAAGAGTCACAGACTTCAGATGTCCTTCACCGGAGTTCCCGCTTAGTCGGATAGGAGAGGAAAAAAGCAGTGGATCCATTTCAAGCTCTCAACAACAAAAACTCAAAAATAATGAAGAAGGGCATAAAATTTGAGCAACAAGGTGTTTACCTCTTAGGATGAAGCATGTCAAAGGTCAAAGGAAGAATCATGAATCTTAAAGCAGCTCAGTGAGTGAAAAAACAGGGTTTGGACCTCCAAAAATTGCAATTTTGGAAGAGATTTTGGGCAAAAAAGGTTGGTTCTCTTGTATAAAGGCCACTAGAGCGTTATAAATCTCTGTCTAACACTTCCAGGGAGTGTTGGCGCTCTTCTAACATGGGAAAGGGGGCACCAGGCTAAAAAAACTCATAAAACTGTCCAAAAACCCAAAATTTTGATCAAATATTGACAGGTAAGTTGAGTGTGATGGGGTAAAGAGTCAATCAGCAAATGCAATCAGATATGAAGGGGTGAACAAGGTAGTAAAACAACCAAAGGGAAAGACAAGGTCTTATGAGGAAAAATCAAAACCAAAAGTTTCGATTCGAGCTCCCCAGCGGAGTCGCCAGTTTCTGTTGAAGGAAAATCTCCCTGCGGACAGGTAGATCTCCTCTTGAGAGCTAGACTCTTAACTCTTAAGACAGAAGACGCTTAACATGGACACTGACTTCCTTTCAGATCTATACAAACTAATGTATGAGGAGGAAGGAGAAAAGAAGTACCTTTTACCGATGTTTGTCCCCGCACGCTCCGATTTAAGCTCCAATCTTTCGCTCCTTGATGAGCCATGTAGACAAACAATAGTACGACCACTTCCTACTCTATTGATATTAGCTTGAAATAGACCTAACTATCAGAGACAATTTCATGTGATATTAAACACAAACTAGAAAGAAACAGCCCAAGCGTGTCATATTGATGAGAACCATGACAGAAGTAACTTACAACAGTAGATGTGAATGCGACAGCTTTGTCAAGTCCTCTTTGTCTAACCCTTGCTCAAAAGATCCACGATCCGGATGACCGCAACTTCATTGATTACTTTCCTCCAGTTCACTGTGTGTTTCCTATGAGATCATAGGTTTCATGCTTCCAATTCTTCCTCCTTTCCACCATGATAGAGCCTGTTTATATAGTTTTAGAGAAGCCTAACCTCTTGAGGTATCTTTAGGGTAAGTTGAGGATTTCCCTCCTTAAGCTAGGGATCTTCTCCTAAGATCATGGTTGAACCAGGAATTCGAATGCAACTGCCTTCCAAGATTGAAAGATCTTCCCCCTATTCTGCTCAATAGATCAACTGCTGCCCGAAATAGGTAGCACTCCCTCAAAAAGGCCATCAGAGCGCTATAGCGCTCCCTAGTAGGCTTTAGGGGGGCGCCAGCACTCTTAAAATCCATAGCGCTCCCTCAGAAGGGTTGTTTGGTGTTATAATGCTCCCTAGTACTTTATAGGAGAGCGTCAGTGCTCCTAAGGGTGATATAGGGGAGCGCTCTCTTCTAAAACCTTAGATTGAAAGCTTCTTTCAAGTGGCAAGAGGTACTTAACTTCAGTTAACCATCCCTCTTCCTTCAAATCAAGTGTTTGAAGCATTTTAAGTGTGTTCTTAATGTCTTTATAAGTATGACATAGGTATCATGGCAGTATGCTTTGCTTGACACTTGCGACACTTGTGAGAAACATGCGACACTTGCGACACTTATCAAAGCGAGTAATGTTGATGTGTAATAGAAAGATTAAAAAAACTACTTTTTATCACATTGTCTGCTTAACTCCTTGTGGGTTTACTCAAATTTCAAGTGTAGACACACACTGGATGCATAATTTAATTCCATATCCAATGAATACCCACTTTGCATATTTTTTTATAGACCCATAGTGAAATAAACTAGAAATACATGAAAAATGTGGTTCTTCATACTTTTGATAGACCCACAGTGAGATAAACTGGAAATACATGAAAAATACATTATTTTCATGTGTTTCTCATTTATCTCACTATAGTTCTATCAGATGTATGTTGAGTGTATACTCATTGGATGTGGAATTGAATTTTAAATCCTATGAGTGCCTACACTTAAAATTTGAGTAAACCCTTAAGGAGATAAGTTAAAAATACAATACAAATGTAGTATTTTTTATTTCCCTTTGAAAATTGAACTCTTATTTTATTATTTTAACTCTTATTTTATTATTTTAACTCTTATTTTATTATTTTCCTTAGGAGGACTATTTTAGAACTCAAAATTTCTCTAATGTTTTCCACCTCTCTTGGACACCTTAGAGGTGGCCAAGCACTTGGCCCCTAGATAACTAAATTATGATTGCATTAAGTAGGTGATAGTTGACCAGATCATCGACACCAAGGCACCCACTAGCAGAATATCCAACTCTATTAGGTCGTCAAACTAAGTCAACTCCTTCACAAAGGAAAGTGGCTCACCATGAATCAAATTCAACAAAAGTTTCATCATTTGATGGAGGAACTTGATGAAATCAGAACAATTTATTCCTAAGGGGGGACGAATTATCCAAGTGGATACTAGTGGCCATCCACCTATTCCACTATTTTAGAATGCTTCCACATCTTGGAATTTTTACGATAGTTCTTCATGCCCCAAACTTCTAGTGCATTTTTCGAGCATTTCCCTTGTGTTTCTCGCAATGAACACAGGTCACAAAGTTTTTGATTGTATGGCTTACCGAAGACATAGAGCATGGCTTAATCTTTATAATGGTATAAGAAACACCCTATCCATGAACATATCCAACACAACCAACAATAATTTCTTGATATTTTGCAAAAATCCAATGCCAAGTACAAGTGGATCAACAGCGGGTTTCACACAAGTTTTGGGTGGGAGATGTTAGGACCATACAATGTACCTTTTTTCCCACACTGTTGCCACCATTACACTCTTGTTTCACTCACATTTAAACTCATATTATCACTTTACCCTATCTTTCCAAAGGTATACAACGTCTCTTCTCTTTACTATATGTTTAATCTGTTTTGCATATAATTTTACATTACTCTCGTACTTAACCATTGATCAGAAATGTATAAGTGATGAAACAGTTCGAACTGCAGATTAGCATTGAGGCATGTTGCTGAAACAGTTAAATCACGCAAACCCTGTGGCTGAAACAACAACTCATACAGAAGAAGTTGTTCCACATTCTGTGGTCAACGATGCTGAAACACAGAAGAAGTTGTTACACAGTTCACGATCAACGATGCTGAAACACAAAAGCTGTTACACAGTACATGATCGACGATGCTGAAACACAGAAGTAGTTACACAGTCTATGGTCAACGATGCTGAAACAACAACTCACACAGATTGACTACAACAGTCGCACCTCGAGCTAGCATCAACCATCGTTGCTGCCTGAGAGGTGCTGAAACAATCAAAACGCAATTCCCGTGACTGAAACAGCCCACGATTTGCGATGTTGAAATAGCATACAACAATAGTAACAAGAGACAAATAAAGAAGTTGTTACTCTAGCCACAACAACAACACCTCACTCAGCACTCGTAATAGCATTATGTTGCGGGAGACTAGGATATCCTATTCCAGTTTAGAAAGTCGATCTGACTAAGAATAGGACTCAGATGTACACCTATAATTAGTTGATTGTATCGAGGGGATCCTCCTCTTTAAATAAGAGGAAATCACCATTCTAGGGGGCTCCTTTTTTTGTATTAAGAAAGGATTTACAGAGAAAGACGTATTTTTACTTCAGATTGTAATGTAACACAGTTGACAGATGAATAAAATATTGTTCTGAGCATTTCTCTCTAGTTCCTTTCGTTCCAAGGGAATCTTGTGAGAAGGCAAGGCCCACCTTCTTCACAAGATTCACCCGCTAGATTTGTAGTGTGTTAGTGTGATTTCTGTTTACGCCTTGATTAAATCATGTTTTGCTGAAACACTACTTTATTGAATTTTGTTTTGCTGAAACACTACTTTACTGAACTCTGTCTTGTTGAAACTCTGCTTTACTGAATATTACATTGTTTTCATGTGATTCATGCTTGGGTAACCGTTTAGTTAGCAATCCTATTTGATGAATTTATGAAAGTGTGCTAATCAGGAACAGGGGCTGAAGTTTCCTTCTTAGGAAATAGGGTCTTGTTCTCTGTTAGAGATAGTTAGCCTTCAGTGCATTAATGAGTTCATGAAAGTGTGCTAATCAGAAACAGGTGTCGAAGTTTCCTCCTTAGGAAATAGGGTCATGTTCTCTGTAAGAGATAGTTATCCTTCAGTGCATTAATGAGTTCATGAAAGTGTGCTAATCAGAAACAGGTGCTTAAGTTTCCTACTTAGGAAATAGGGTCATGTTCTCTGTTAGAGATAGTTAGCCTTCAGTGCATTAATGCGTTTATGAAAGTGTGCTAATTGGAAACAGGTGCTGAAGTTTCATGCTTAGTAAATAGGGTCCTGTTCTCTGTTAGAAGATAGACAGCCTTCAGTGTGTATGTCAATTATTTCAGTTAAGCAATGAGTTCATGAAGTGTGATAAACAGAAACAGGTGCTGAAGATTCCTGCTTTGGGAATAGGGTCTTGTTCTCTAGTTACAGAATAGTTGGTCTTTCCTGTTGTAGTATCTTGTTGTTATTTTAATTTAATACATGATTCTTCAATTAATCATTTCTTTAAACTTTGATCTCTGCAATAGGTAGGTTGTTTTCCTGTAATTCAACTTAGAACTTCAGTTTGTTCAAGGCAAGTGTGATTAATATAGTTTTTACTACAACTCTAGGTTTCTTTTGAGATTGAGCATATATAGTGGGTGGTTACCTTTGAAATAAACAGACTTCCCTGGGTTGACAATTTATGTAGCACTTGATTGTTTAGATTAAATAAGCAATTATAGTGACCAGCATTTTGGCATCGTTGCCGGGGAAGGTAATTATAGATTTCAAAAGAACTTATGATTTTTCAGATACAAAGATTGCATGAGAGGATGCAGAGACCCCAAAGACACTGACCCTATAGGTGGCAAGGGCAGAGGAAGAGGAGGAAGAAAGACTTATATCAAATTCTGAATCTGCTGCTCAATGACCTAATACTCGGAAACCAAAATCCCAACCTTCATTATAAGAAAACTTTGAAACGGGGAAAGAAGTTTGGAGTCCTGAGACAGTCAAGAAACGAGCAGGAAACATTGAGGACAGAGCAAGTGCAGTAGGGGAGCAGACAGAAGAAAACATGGATGAGTACAATGAAGAATTGCATCATGAGGAACAGGCAGGTCTTGAAGGAGAGGTAAATGACAAAAACTCTTTCTCCACATTAGGATTTCCTATTGGTGATTTTCCTAGAGGGGTAGCCCCCATGAAGAACATTCCACTCTCATCACTACCTAATTTTCATGGTTTGTCTTCAAAATATCCTGATGAATTCCTTTTTGAGTTTGATATATTATGCAGAAGTTATGATTACATTTCCAATGCTCAAAAATTAAAATTATTTCCAGTAACATTAAAAGGAAATGCATTAATATGGTTCATGAGTCTTGGAGGCCATGTAATCACAACATGGGACCAAATGAAACAGAAATTCCTGAATAAATACCAGGACTACTGCCGAACAAGAGAAAAGAGGGAGGAACTATTTAAGATGATGCAGAAAGAGGATGAAAATCTGGAGGACTTTGTAGAAAGGCTACAGTATAATCTACAAAGATCTAGCCACCCCAATGTAAGTAAAGATATTCTTAAAAATATATTATTAAAAGAAGTAAGGGATGATTGTCTAGATATGCTAAATATGCTAGGAAAAGGGGACTTGTCTAAGGAATCATACAATGAAATTGTTAATTTATGAAAAAGATGTTCAAGAGGAGCTTCAAGAAATAGATCAAATAGCAGGGACACCACATTTTCAAGAGCCCAAAAATCAGCCAGTGGGGGAGCAACAAGAGTTGAGATAGGTAATTTACTTGAAGGTTTCAAAACTGAAATGTTAAGCTCTTTTGCCTCACAAATTGATACCCTACAGATTCAAAAGAAGCAAGCAGAAGTAGAAGCGGCCCTGTCCATCTTTTGTTCTAAATGTAGAGACAAGCACCCATGAAGGGAATGTCCATTGGACAAAAAGCCAATCTGCACCATCTGTCATAAAGATCATGAGACTCAACAATGCCCATCTTTACCAGGGATCAAGGCAGCATTGCAACCAACGGACGAAGAAGTTGAAATTGTCTATCTATTGACACAGAGAAGGCAATGGCAACCGCAGGGACAAGGTATGAATTCTAACATGCCATTTACATCTTCTAATCGTTGGAATAATTATCCTTATTTCAATCAAATGAGTTACCCTCCCTATAATCAAATGCAATATCCTAATCAAATGAATTGCCCACCCATGCAACAAACTAACCCACTCTTTGTTGATCCATCAATGTGGACTCCTTGGCCTCCACAATAACAACAACCATATCAGAACCAATGGAATCCAAATTGGAGAGGACAACAACTCCCCTTCCCAAATCAATTACCTCAATCACAATTTCTAAAACCACTCTCCTTACCACCAGGTACTCTACCAAACAATCAAATAATGAGACCCCAGCTACCTGTACAACCTAACCCTAACCCCAATAATAAAGCTATGCAGTGCATTGATATTCATAACCAGCCTACACTTTCGCTTCTCCCTGCGCAATGCAACGATATTCATTTACGATCTGGGAGAATAGTAGAACCTACCATAGCCGATGTTACCTCTTCTGATAAAGAGGAAACAAAAGAGCATAATGTACCTGAAGAGGTACAATCATCCTCTAACAATGCTGCTGAAACATCAAAACCACCATTTCCTGAGCGTTTAGCTTTGACTAAAATGCCTGAGCCACCAGCTTTCAATCTTCTAGGGGAATTACAAAATTTGTATGTTAAAATTTCTCTACTACAAGCACTCTGAGACATACCAATCTATGCCAGGATGATGTGAGACATTTGTGTTAAGAAGCCTGGTAGGAAAATTAAGGATCCCCTCACAGTCCATGTTATGGGAGACTTGTCTGCACTAATGTCAGGTAAAGTCCCCCCAGTTAAATATGGTGATCCTGGCCACCCTACCGTCTCATTACAAGTTGGAAAAACGATAATCCCTCGAGTCCTGGTAGACTTAGGTGTCGCTATCAATATCATGACTCTGGAAACCTTACAACTGCTACAACTGCAAAATGAAGTCAGAGACACCCCAATTATCCTAGAATTAGTTGACCGATCCACAATTAAACCATAGGGAGTCATTAAAGACCTAATCATCTCAGTAGAATCCTGGAATTATCCAGCTGACTTTGCGGTATTACAACCCAAAACAAAGTTGGGGGGCCATCCTCTAATTTTGGGCAGGCCTTGGCTAGCCACAGCAGATGCTTTTATCAGCTGTAGATCAGGTTCAATGACAATTTCCAACGGTTACGAAACCAAACAGCATACCCTCTACCCTCACGCTACACCCCTGATTAATAATGATAATTTTGTATGGGTAGACTTCGATGATCAACTTACTCAACCCATATTGACTATCGGACAAGCTCTAAGCCTTAAAGACAACACCGAGGATGAAGTAATTAATAATTTTATTTGTGAACCCTCCTCCGTGACTCCAGAAACTCACAACCAGTTAGCTGCACTGTTGGAGTCAGACAATCAAGAAAACCTTAACTCTGAAAACCCACCTCAAACATCTGCCACCATCTCTTCTAAAAGCATACCAGTAGAAATTGAACCTGGCAAAACACTGAACATAAACCCTAACCTGACAGATGCTGAAACACAACAATTAATGAAGTTACTTCTGGAAAATAAAGAAGTATTCGCATGGGATTATACATATATGAAAGGAATATCTCCCAAATTATGTACTCATCGAATATATATTAAGAAAGATTGTCAACCGATCTGTCAATTTCAACGATGAATGAACCCCAATTTAAGAGAAATCCTTAAAGAAGAACTGCAAAAATTGCTTGATGCAGGGTTTATTTATCCTATATTAGACAGTGAATGGGTTTCCCCGTTGGTAATAGTTCCTAATAAAAACGGGAAATGGAGAGTATGTGTGGATTATAGAGCCTTAAATAAATCTACTCAAAAATATCACTTTCCATTACCATTCATTGATCAGGTGTTAGATAGTTTGTCAGAGAATAAATTTTTCTTATTTTTAGATGGTTTCAGTGGGTATAACCAGATCAAAATTGCACCCCAAGATCAAGATAAAACCACTTTTACTAGCCCTTGGGAAACCTTTGCTTATAGAGTTCTCCCATTTGGACTATGTAATGCACCAGCAACCTTCCAAAGAGAAGTTATAGGAATCTTTTCCGATATGCTTAATGACTCTATGGAAATTTTTATGGATGACTTTACTCCCTATGGTGTTTCTTTGAGAAAGTGCTTAAACGATGCATACAAGCCCAACTCTCCTTAAGTACAGAAAAATGTCATATGATGATGAGTGAAGGAATAGTGCTTGGACATTTTATCTCATCTCAAGGGATTCAGGTAGACCCATCCAAGATACAAGTCATTAAGGATCTTCCTACTCCCAAAACCCAAACAGAGGTACGAAGATTTCTAGGACATGCTGGATACTACATAAGATTTATCAAAAAAAAATCCAAAATAGCTTCTCCCCTATTTGTGTTACTGATGAAAAATGTTGAATTCAAATGGACTAATTCTTGCCATGAAGCATTTAATACACTTAAACATCAGTTATCTACAGTCCCTATTCTCAGAGGACCTGATTGGACACTTCCCTTTCATATATCCTCAGATGCTTCAGATACTGCAATAGGATTTGTCTTGGGACAAGAAGAAAATCATCTCCCTTATGCTATTTATTTCATCAGCAAGAATATGACTCCTGCTGAACTCAATTATACAGTCATCGAAAAGGAATTCTTAGCAGTTATCTATGCTATTAACAAATTTAGACATTACATCACTGGCTATTCTACTCTTGTCCATACTGATCACTCGGCTATCAAATACCTAATGAACAAACCTATCACAAACGCTCGAGTCACCAGATGGTTATTATTATTGCAAGAATTTGATATTACAATTGTAGATAGACCAAGGAAAGAAAATGTAGTTGTTGATTTCCTTTCTCGGTTGACACCTGATGATGATACCCCAGTAGATGATTCCTTTCTTGATGAATATCTATTTGTAGTTTCTTCTCACTCACCTTGGTATGTAGACATTGCTAACTACTTGGTTGCAGGGAAGTTACCACCACACCTATCCCACTGAGAGAAAAGAAGAATCATTCAACAAAGTGCTCAGTATAGTTGGATAAGTGGGTGTCTTTTTCATACAGGACCTGATCAAGAAATCTGAAGGTGCATTAGAGAAGACGAGGTTTATGATTTACTAAAAGCTTGTCATGATGGCCCTTGTGGAGGGCATTTTGTTGATAAGAGAACAACACGTAAAATTCTCAGGATGGGGTACTATTGGCCCTCACTTTTCAAAGATGCAAAGAAATATGTCCGGGCCTGTGATAGTTGCCAAAGAGTGGGCCAACCTAATCATAGAAATGAAATTCCATTAAACCCCCAGATAGTACTTGAACCATTTGAAAGATGGGCCTTAGACTTTGTAGGACCCATTAACCCCCCATCCAATCAAAAATTTTACATAGTGGTCTACACAGACTATATGACTAAATGGGTGGAAGCTAAAGCACTCCACAGAGTGACCGAAGAAGCAGTTATAGATTTCTTATTTGAAGACATCTTCATCAGATTTGGAGTGCCGAGAGAATTAGTTACAGATGGAGGACCTCCTTTCACTTCTCATGGTTTTAAAGCCACCCTTCAAAAATATCATATTCAGCATAGAATGACTACAGCATACCACCCCCAAGCCAATGAACAGGTGGAAAGCACAAACAAAGTAATAAAAGCCATTCTCACAAAAACAGTGAAGGAAAACAGAAAGGATTGGTCCTACAGGCTCCCTGAAGCATTATGGTCCTACAGAACTACCTGGAGAAATACTACAGGATTCTCTCCCTATGAATTAGTCTATGGAAAGAGTGTTGTCTTTCCTGTGGAATTTGAAATCAAAACCTTAAGGACTTCTTTAGCTGTCAACCTTGATTTGACTGATGCACAGACAGCCAGGTTGCAGTAGCTTAATGAATTGGATGAGAAAAGACTAGATGCCATTCATCAGACAACTATGATTCAACAGCAAAGATCAAAATGGCATGACAAAACTATCAAGAATAAGTAGTTCGAAAAAGGTAATTGGGCCCTACTGTATGACTCTCGATTCAGAGAATTTCAAGGGAAACTGCGTACAAGATGGCTTGGACCCTACGAAGTAGACACTGTTTTCCCCAATGGAACAGTAAGACTCCTCACAATCAATGACTCTAAAACATTGTTACTTGTGAATGGTCATCGGCTCCGTCTGTACCAACGCCCTATACCCAAAGAAGATTTTAAGGCCACATGTGTGGCAGATTCTCATTACCTCTTTTTAGAGGGGGCTCCTACCCCTCATTGCAATTAATTTCTTTTTTAAGTTAATTTCTTTAGTATTAGATTAGATTTCGTTTACTAATAATCCCTGTCAAGAAATACCATGTTACAATCGATTTTTGCAGATTCTCAATCAAAGCACAGGCCCACTAAGGAAGGACGATCCTACTCCAAGAAGAGGCAAGCTTTCCCATTGCTGAAACACCACTGTCAGCAACTCTTTGCTCTTTCTTCATTGCTGAAACACCATTGTCAGCAACCTTTCACCATTTTTCTCCATTGTTGAAACACCATTGTCAGCAACTCTTTGCTCTTTCTTCATTGCTGAAACACCACTGTCAGCAACCTTTCACCATTTTCCCCATTGATACACCATTATCAACAACTTTTCATCATTTTCCCATTACCAAAACACCATTGTTCAGCAATTCTTCATTGACGAACCAACACTGCCCGGCAATTGTTTCTCCCTCCTTCCCATTGCTGAAACACCACTGTCAGCAACTCTTTGCTCTTTATTCATTGCTGAAACACCATTGTCAGCAACCTTTCACCATTTTTCTTCATTGTTGAAACACCACTATCAACAACCTTTCACCATTCTTCCCATTGTTGAAACACCACTGTCAGCAACCTTTCTCGCCATTTTCTCCCATTGCTTAAACACCACTGTCAACAACCTTTCTCGCCATTTTCTCCCATTGCTGAAACACCATTGTTCAACAGTTCTTCACATTTCTTCATTGACGAAACAACATCGTCCAGCAATTGTTTCTCTCTATTGTTGAAACACCACTTCCTCAGCAGTATTCTACAACATCACTCTTCGGCAAACATTTCTCTGTTCTTCCTATGGCTAAAACACCAACTTTTCGGCATTTTCTGTCAATAAGCTTTTTGCGCTCTCATACTACATTTTGCCCTTCCAGACAACAAATCCTTGATACAATTCATCTAACAAATCAAAAGTCTCCACCACAACCACTGCATAACTATCGTGGACAAACATTATATTTTGTTTACAGCACAAATTAGAAGGTAAAGGCGAGGTATGTAAATTTTATGTAATACAGTTAAGCTATAGTTAATGAGAAGATTCCAAATCATTATGACCACTCGAGTGAAATCATTATTAGCCACACTTGAAGGGGGGGAGGACATATCAAACTTTTATACCATCATTTCACACGAAATCACCACCGCCATTCCTATTTTACCATCCTTTCGTTCGTCTCACCACCATTCGCATGCCTTCACTCGAAAAACTTACTCTGCACAGAAGCTGGTACTCAACTCTTTGACGGTGTATTTTACTGAGTTGTTAGCTATGGGAGGCTCTGTTATACGGTACGAACCCGCCACGACGGCCCTATTAGAACTGTATCCAGAAGCCTATGAAATTTTTCTGTAGGCAGGATGGCTCATTTATTTTCAAAGACTCCAAGGGTTTGATCAACAACATGTTCTGCAATTTGCCCAAAATCTCCAGGGAGATCATTCCATTGTTCAAGGGGTTTGAATCTCAGTTACAGAAGAGGATATAGTGCAGGTTTTGGGTCTCCCTACCAATGACACTCACTTGTTCAGCCGCAAACATATCATCCTGAATGCCCAGCGGGATTTCCTCTCGCCGGAGGAACAAATTGAATTTAAAGGCTGGGGTGTTTGACTTAGCTCATTGCCACCCCCATGGCCGAAAGTTGCAAAATTCGTCAAACACTACCTTACCTGCGAAGGTCGATACCAGGTAGTCTACCAGCATGATTTTCTCCTGTTGGCTCATTTACTGCATAATAGATTGGTGAACATTCCTTATTATCTGCTCGGTTGTCTCAAAAATATGTCGCACTACTGTAAAAAGGCTAAAGATCCCGCCCTTTCACTCACCCATCACCGTCTCGTTCAACTGCTTATCCAAAAGGGTTTTGCCCAACAAAACCTTCCACTAAACAACCCACCTATAGATCCCCAAGAAGTCGCTGAAATTCCTGAAAATCTTCAGGAACAACAACCACAAAACCCTCCAGACTCTCCAGAAATACCTCACAGTTCGCCTACAGAACCAATCAATCCAATTAACCCCCCTACCATACCAAGCCCGCCCCACACTTTACCAGAATTATCCACTCCTGCCCTTCATATTCTTAGCAATGATTTTGAGCCAGACAATTCTCCCTACCCCATCATTGAGGAAAAACCCCCACGAAAACGAAAGCAAATTCCTTTCTTTCCGCCCTTTTTACAAAGAAAACGAACAAGGGCCTCAACAAGGGCAACCACTACTACCACCGCCATAGACCCCCAAACCATCCGACTAATACCCCGTACACCTCCAACCTCCCAAATGCCGGAATCTTTGCCTATTCCACCCACGGGCACTGAAACACAAGAACCAGATGCCTAGGGTGTTGTGACATCATCAGTTTCAAATCAAGTAGTTGAAACATAAGAACCAGCTACCCATTCAGTAGTTGAAACACAAGAACTAGCTACTCATTCAGTGGTTGAAACACAAGAACCAGCCATAGCTTCCACACAAGAACCAGCTACAGCGAAAACACAAGAACCAGTTGCTGATATTGACACTGAGATATAGGAATCAGAGGTCCAAGGTGCTGCAACACTACTTTCCTTACATCAACAAGATGAAACACAAGAAGCAGTTGTTGATCCTGTAGCTTCTCCACAAGAACCAGCTAGTGCGGTTGTGACTGCTACACAAGAACCAGTCACTCCTCAACCAGAACCAACAATGGCCTCTGTTTTACAAGAAAATGAGTTCTTAAATTCTGAACTGGAAGCCTACAAGCAAGAGATAGCCATGGCAAAGGAAGCCTATGAAATTGAACTTAATTTGTACACCCTAGATCGCATAGCGACCATTTCAGAAGGAACTACAACAGAGAATCCGTGTAGAGAATATATGTGTTGTCAATGTGGGGATATCTACTATCAAGCATGCTACAAAATAATTCAAATCCCAATACCAAGAGCTCCCCCTGCTCCTTCAACGTTTGCAGTCAAACAAGAAAAACCGTTGTTACACAAGAACCAGCAGGACCCTCCAAAATAAAGACTGAACCTTGGCCTGCAACAAATGTCAAATCTGAAACCGTTGTGTATGTTAATAAAGATGTACAAACATTGCCTATTGATGAATATGCTTCTCCCAGCCAGATCAATATCCAGACCTTTGTGGAACAAGCCACTCAGACCCTACCTCAGCCTACTACTTGCAACGCTGAAACACAAACTCAGACCCTACTTCAGCCTATTACTTGCAACACTGAAACACAAACTCATCCACGGGATGAGCAGGTAATAATAGAAAAATGGAAAAAAGAGTCTGCTGTTACACAGGCCAAAAGCCTGCAGGAACACAAACAAATATGGATAAATCATACCTACTCAAATTGGGAAGATTTAGAACAAACACGCCATGAAGCTCGTGCCCTTAAGAAACAAAACAAAGAGTTAAAAGGCAGAATGCTCCTAATATTTGACTTGGCACAAAAGCTATTGGCTGCAAGGAAACCATCCTGCAATTACTCCTTGTTCCTCATGGAACGACTTACATGGTTTCAGATCAAATCAATCACAGAAGGCAGACCCCATGCAGTGCTACATCCAGCATATTTTGTCAAAACCTTTGCAGAAGCCTCTGCTATGGATCAACACCTCCTCTGTGAGGCATATTTTCATAATGAGGCCATCCCTGAGAATAGGCAGCTTAACCTTAATCCTCTTGTCGGTGACATCCAGATTCGGGCATTCACCTCCTTTCTCCACAATCAGATTATATGGCGGGATGACTTCCTGGCTACCAAGCACAATGAGGATAACTGCCTTCTCTGGATAAGACCAGAACCATAGAATGTTGCCACCTTTGTTACAGAATATTATCAGTTTTTAAAGAAACCAGGGATGACTAAACATGTTCAACAACTACAATCAACAGTGCTTCAGGATTGTCAACACTTCATTAGATCCACAGAGATGGATGCCCTACAGGCAAACAACTTGTTTTGGCAGCAATCTACTGAGAAAAGACAGGAACACAATCCTTTTGGCCCTACTAATCTCGAGATAGCAATCTACAGGGTACCTAACTACATCTAGTGTGTTCAGCAATGTGCTAAAAGCTGGATAAGGTACCGATTTTATTTTCCTATCCTCTGGTTGCCAGTGGAGAGATATCAAAACCATTATAAGTTTCCTAAGAAGACAGAAACTGCAGCTTGGCAAAGGTTACAATGCATCCAAGGGTTCAGATCTCCAACAGACAACACCTCTCACAGCTACTGCTTGAGTAACTTGCACACTCAGAGTCGGTATTTAGATTTTGATTCAGAGTGAAGTTGCCTGAGGACATGCAACATTTTAAGTTGGGGGGGATGTTAGGACCATACAATGTACCTTTTTGCCCACACTTTTTCCACCATTACACTCTTGTTTCACTCACATTTAAACTCATATTATCAATTTACCCTATCTTTCCAAAGGTATACAACGTCTCTTCTCTTTACTATATGTTTAATCTATTTTGCATATAATTTTACATTACTCTCGTACTTAACCATTGATCAGAAATGTATAAGTGTTGAAACCATTCGAACTGTAGATTAGCATTGAGGCATGTTGCTGAAACAGTTAAAGCACGCAAACCCTGTGGCTGAAACAACAACTCATACAGAAGAAGTTGTTACACAGTCAGTGGTCAACGATGCTGAAACACAGAAGAAGTTGTTACACAGTCCGCGATCAACGATGCTAAAACACAGAAGACATTACATAGTCCGTGATCGACGATGCTGAAACACAGAAGCAGTTACACAGTCTATGGTCAACGATGCTGAAATAGCAACTCACACAGATTGACTACAACGGCTGCACCTCGAGCTAGCATCAACCATCGTTGCTGCCTGAGAGGTGCTGAAACAGTCAAAACGCAAATCCCGTGACCGAAACAACCCACGATTTGTGATGTTGAAACAACATACAACAGTAGTAACAAGAGACAAATAAAGAAGTTGTTACTCCAGCTGCAACAACAACACCTCACTCAGCACTTGTAATAGAATTCTGTTGTGGGAGACTAGGATATCCTATTCCAGTTTAGAAAGTCGATCTGACTAAGAATAGGACTCAGATGTACACATGTAATTAGTTGATTGTATCGAGGGGATCCTCCTCTTTAAATAAGAGGAAATCACCATTCGAGGGGGCTCCTGTTTTTGTATTAAGAAAGGATTTACAGAGAAGGACGTATTTTTACTTCAGATTGTAATGTAACACAGTTGACAGATGAATAAAATATTGTTCTGAGCATTTCTCTCTAGTTCCTTTCGTTCCAGGGGAATCTTGTGAGAAGGGAGGGCCCACCTTCTTCACAAGATTCACCCGTTAGATTTGTAGTGTGTTAGTGTGATTTCTGTTTACGCCTTGATTAAATCCTGTTTTGCTGAAACACTACTTTATTGAATTTTGTTTTGTTTAAACACTACTTTACTGAACTCTGTCTTGTTGAAGCTCTGCTTTACTAAATATTACATTGTTTTCATGTGATTCATGCTTGGGTAACTGTTTAGTTAGCAATCCTATTTGATGAATTTATGAAAGTGTGCTAATCAGGAACAGGTGTTGAAGTTTCCTGCTCAGGAAATAGGGTCATGTTCTCTGTTAGAGATAGTTAGCCTTTAGTGCATTAATGAGTTCATGAAAGTGTGCTAATCAGAAATAGGTGTTGAAGTTTCCTGCTTAGGAAATAGGGTCATGTTCTCTGTTAGAGATAGTTAGCCTTCAGTGCATTAATGAGTTCATGAAAGTGTGCTAATCAGAAACAGGTGCTAAATTTTCCTGCTTAGGAAATAGGGTCTTGTTCTCTGTTAGAGATAGTTAGCCTTCAGTGCATTAATGAGTTTATGAAAGTGTGCTAATCGGAAACAGGTGCTGAAATTACCTTCTTAGGAAATAGGGTCATGTTCTCTGTTAGAAGATAGCCAGCCTTCAGTGTGTATGTCAATTATTTCAGTTAAGCAATGAGTTCATGAAGTGTGATAAACGGAAACAGGTGATGAAGATTCATGCTTTGGGAATAGGGTCCTGTTCTCTGGTTACAGAATAGTTAGTCTTTCCTGTTGCAGTATCTTGTTGTTATTTTAATGTAATCTAGGATTCTTCAATTAATCATTTCTTTAAACTTTGAGCTTTGCAATAGGTAGGTTTCTTCCCTGTAATTCAAGTTAGAACTTCAGTTTGTTCAAGGCAAGTGTTATTAATATAGTTTTTACTACAACTCTAGGTTGCTTTTGAGATTGAGCATATATAGTGCGTGGTTACCTTTGAAATAAACAGACTTCCCTGGGTTGACAATTTATGTAGTACTTGATTGTTTAGATTAAATAAGCAATTATAGTGACCAACAAGAGATAAGGTATGGTTACATTTGCAGAAATAGGGCTTCATATGACCCCATCAAAAGATATTCCCACTCCAATATGAGCCTTACACCAACACCAAGGATGTGGGTGAGAATGCTTTTGAGATAAGTATTCCCCCTTTCATTGGCTTCCACCTTGTATTTAATGTGGCACTGTTTTGACCATACATTAGTAAAATTTTGAAGTTAAAATAGGTCTCAAAACAAAAAAATGTGCTATCAATATTAATTTTAAAATAACCAATAGGATTCAAGATGATGAATTCAACCATAAGGGAAAATAGTTTTGGAGGGAAAGATTAAAAAAACTACTTTTTATCACATTGTCTGCTTAACTCCTTATGTGTTTACTCAAATTTCAAGTGTAGACACTCACTGGATGCATAATTTAATTCCATATCCAATGAATAGCCATTTTTCATATTTTTGTATAGACCCATAGTGCAATAAACTAGAAATACATGAAAAATGTGGTTCTTCATACTTTTGATAGACCCAGAATGAGATAAACTGGAAATACATGAAAAATACATTATTTTCATGTGTTTCTCATTTATCTCACTGTAGTTCTATCAGATGTATGTAGAGTGTATACTCATTGGATGTGGAATTGAATTTTACATCCAATGAGTGCCTACACTTAAAATTTGAGTAAACCCTTAAGGAGCTAAGTTAAAAATACAATAAAAATGTAGTATTTTTTATTTCCCTTTGAAAATTGAACTCTTATTTTATTATTTTAACTATTATTTTATTATTTTTCTTAGGAGGACTATTTTAGACCTCAAAATTTCTCTAATGTTTTCCACCTCTCTTGGACACCTTAGAAGTGGCCAAGAACTTGGCCCCTACATAACTCAATTATGATTGCATTAAGTAGGTGATAGTTGACCAGATCATCGACATCAAGGCACCCACTAGCAGAACATCCAACCCTATCAGGTCGTCAAACTAAGGCAACTCCTTCACAAAGGAAAGTGGCTCACCAGGAATCAGATTCAACAAAAGTTTCATCATTTGATGAAGGAACTTGATGCAATCAGAACCATTTATTCCTAAGGAGGGACGAATTATCCAAGTGGATACTAGTGGCCATCTACCTATTCCACTATTTTAGAATGGGTCCACATCTTGGAAGTTTTACTATAGTTCTTCATGCCCCAAACTTCTAGTGCATTTTTCAACCATTTCCCTTATGTTTCTCACAATTAACACAGGTCACAAATTTTTTTATTGTGTGGCTTACTGAAGGCATAGAGCATGGCTTAAGATTTATAATGGTATAAGAAACACCCTAAACAAATTTTGTATGCAAACGTTGTGCCATTGGGAGGTTGATGTATCAACCAACGTCCTTGGGGCCTGCATTCCCTTTTCCACGTCATTTATTAGGGTTAGGGATTTGGATATTAATGGTTTTCTCATCTTAGGCATTGTTCTTTATGTTAAAAAGGAAGTTTTGGCCTCTTGTAATGGTTTCTTTCAAATGAGTGTAGTCGACACATCTCTCTTTAGAGATAAGCTACCACCATTCTAGCTAGTTTGTATTGAAGTTTGCATTCTTCAATCTATTCCTATTTCATCCATTAATAGAATTTGGGTTTCAATACATTATTATTCTCTTTTCAATATCTCTATGTGTTCCATTTATAATTCTACCTTCATTTTGTTCTCTATACAATCCAGATCAATAAACTTGTATAACCTTAATCTAACTATAGATGAGAATCATAGGTTGTCTAAAACTTGCCAACTTTATTGAGACGTTGAGAAAAGCATTCCCTTGATAATTGATCTTCTAACTCTATAAAACAAATTATGAAAGGCTATGGTCATACCATTCCCAAATTATTGTGGAAAGTGGAGTAAAAGGTTATAGAAATAAACCTATGAAAGACTAATTGTAAAGGCCTAAGAAAAATGAAAAAAAAACAAGCAAAGATCATAACACTTAAAAGAGCGGTTAAGATTACTGACTTTTTTGTAATTATGATTCCACAAATTGGATAGACACTAACAACTTTTATGGGTCGATAGGTTTATTAATCTCATGTCCTCTTTTTTCTTCATGGAGGAGGATTGAGAGAAACCCCTTTCCTGAGGAAGGAACTTAGAGAGTACATTAATATGCCTAATATGGAAATACCTAAACATAGTACCCACAACAAATATGCAAAGAAATATATTACCAAAGTTCACACTCACACAAGAAAACCCAATTGGAAGCTAGTTTTGTGGAATCATAAATTAATAAAAAGAAAACTTAGTTATATGGTTAATATGGTCAACTTGATTACATGATTGAAAATAAACTCTAAATACTTAAATAATGAGTCTTGTTAGGAAAAATACTTGTTAAGGTTTTGCAAATAGAGTAATCCTAATGATGATCAATATTATGAAAGTTGAAATAAGGGGAAGTTTTAGTCATTTGGTGGTGCCTACAAACCATAGTTAAGGTCTTTATATATGTAATTATCCATCCTTTAGTTACCCTCCTTCCTTCCTTCCAAAACGTTACACAACCATGAATCTTAGGGGAGTACCACCAACCCCAAAGTACAATAGGGATATTGATTGATTACGGAACTGCCACCACTCACTAAGGTTGGTATTGTTGGGAGAGCCACAATCCCTCCTTCCTATATTCACAATCATTCAATATTTAACGTAGACATTCATTCTGGTATCCTTTGTTTTATAAGGCACAATAATTTAGCTCACCTTCCCATTTTAATCCCCACATTTACACTTTATGAAACATAATGATCATATTTGTCAAAAGTGATCCATATCGCTTTGCTAAACCTTAGCCACCTCCCACTCTTGCTCCTTGATTCAGCCCCATGTCTTCCTCCCCTTGAGGGGATGTCAGATCCCCTCCTCCCCCATCCTTCAACATTGTTTCTTTTGCCTCATTGATTCCAACTCTTCCCAAACCTCCCAAGCACGTACCAACCAAATTCGTTAAGAGGTTCAAAGAAATATCTATTGTCCATGAGCAAGACAGCTCTAGGTCCCTCGCTCTGAAATTTTTTTGAGTATTGACTCATTGGACAATTTACAAGCATCGGGCCCTCGTTGTGCACCATGGCCATCTAGGTGGAGAAAAACTGGAAGCCCCATTTGAAAGGTAAGCTCTCCCACTCCTTATGTGGTAGAGGATTTTTTCACTTTTTGATTTGAAGAAAAAGCAGACTAGCATCTAATCTTCAAAAGTGGTCCATACTTCATGGGTTCTTGAGGTATGTACCTAAACCATTGGACACCAAAATTATGCCCATAAAATGACATCCCCTCTATAGTCCCAGTCTGTGCTTTCCTTCCTTTTCTCCCCCTTCATTGTTGGAATGAAAAAATCATCTGCAATATTGGAAACACACTAGGAAAATTTATTTATAGAGGAAAGACAAAGGATGGATTGCAAGCATGTGCCCGCATCTATGTCAAGGTGGATATTGAGAAATACCTTCTAGAAGCTATCAATCTCACTATGGAAAACTGGTCATATCTTTAGCTAGTCGATTAAGAACATGTCCCTTTCAAATGAAAAATGTGCCTTAAGTATGGACATTTCACCAAGAATTTTCCAAATCCTCATCTGAGCAACCCAATACAATTTAGTCAATGCGTCCATCAGCTCCTTTGTTGTCTTTTCTTTCGAAATATTGAAAGCCACCGATGCTACCAAGCTCAGTCGTATCGTTCCTAGTGTGTTTCTGTCAAGAACCTCCCATTATTCATCCTTCATGGTTGTCAGCTTCTTTGCTATTCCACAGAATGCTAGGAATAGATCCTTCTAATATAAATAATCTTCCATAACTGGTAGTTTTGGCTATTAAATTTCTCGACCTTAAACTTTCCATCTTCTGCCATTGCTCCCACTCGAACAAGGAACCCTCTTTTCTGGCGAGTTACCTTTTGCTCTGATACCAGTTGTTAGAAAAACATGATCACAGAGTAATAAAATAAAACAAATGCGGAAATAAAACACAGAAGATACACAATACAATAGAGACACAAATATATGTGGTTCACCCAATGTGGGCTATGTCCACCAGAGAAATTGTCAGGTCTTTCCTTTATTATTATCTAGAAAATGAAGGGATACAACCTACAACACACATGTTGTAACTTCCTCTTCTTTCTCTCATGGTCTCCTCACTAAGAATTCAATATTCTCAATAATACATAGCCGCAATACATTTCCCTCATAAAAAAGGGTTTCCTTCTATGGAAAAAAACCCTAACATAACTTCTACCATCAGATCTGCGACCATATAATGAAATGTCCAGATTTACTATGAAATTACAATATACATTTACAAGGCAATTTTTCCTTCGGGGGCTTCATCCCCAAACCCCCACTAGGGGCCCACTTGCCCCTGGACCCAGCAGGAGGGGTAATCCCCCCTTCACTCCCTCCCGTGGAGGACTGTACATTCTTCCAGGGTGTAAAGTATTCATGGGGCATAAACACAGCTGAAAACAAAGACCTCTAAATAAGGAATATAATCAGGCTCCACAACCAACAGAGACCCCTCCCGATAGATCGACGGTTCTCATCCCGTCTCCAAGATTTCATTGTCATCGTCGAACTTTAAACAAGTCTTGACACTCATTTTTTCACAACGATAATACCTCCCCGACGAAGGGTTTATTTTCACTCACTCTTTCGAAACAACAACTACAAGTGTTCCAGACTCAACAATCAATTTCTCCTCTATCTAACGCATTGATTTGGGATTTAGTCAAATTTCAAGATTTTGTAAGGGTTTCACCGAGTATTTAGAGTCGAAAAACTGCCATGAGACCATCAAAGGCCTTTCAAATTCATTGGAGATGAAGTTCTTGCATATCTTGCAAGCTTTCCACATAAGGACCACAACTACCACAGGATTTAAGGCCTTCCATTTCTCACATAAATCTATATGATCAACAAGACTCTTGCATCACTAGTCAAATGATGTTTTTTCCATGTCCTACAAACTTTCCTCTAAATCTGCAAGGTTCACATGGTCACGGACTGTCCTTACTTGTTTTGTTTCATGACTTATCAGAACAACTAAAACCATAACAAACATATTTCAATCTCTTAGAATTTAATTCATTGATCACAAGCAATTACATCTTCCCATTGAAATAAGTTCATAATTGTTTATAACATTTAAGCACAATTGAACAAATCAAGTCATGCTCATCTTATGAGGTGAAATTTCCAATACCAACTAACTCAGAGAAGACGTCTTTCCTCTCAACCTTAGGCCATATTGTAGGGCACCTTCCTATAGTACACCACCCAGTGCCAAGACATGATACCACAAGGGGAATGATTCAACTGGATTCCAAACTTAAGATGATCTAGGAAGGTTACTCTCCTTCCTCCTCTGACAACAAAAAAAATCCCCCCCTTCCCACTGGGCTCAGGGACTCTACAGGTTTATTAGGTGGTTTCTCTATTGGATTTCTTCTACACAAGGGAGTCCCTTCTCTGCTAAATAGTTCCTCAGTGACCTCCCCTTACCAATCTATGTTTTTGTCCAGTAAGCACCAAGTTGTAGTCCTTTTTCTCCAGTCTAGATCTAGGTCATCTCCGATTCAGGATGATCAATCTCAAATTGGAAACGTTTCCTATTTTGTTGAAGGAAACCTTCCACTTTCTTCTTTTCCTCAATCTTCACTCACAAAGACATCTTCTTTTGACACCTTTTTTTTGTGTGTGTCTGTTTCTTACTGGTTCTATCTTGGATTAAATCTTCTTCATTTTTCTATGTGTGTGTGCACCCTCTCCTCCTTATGTCCTCTGTTGCTTGCCTTGGTCTGGTGGCGTTTTTCCACCTTTGGGATCTTCTTCCTCCTATCCTCTCTATATTCTCATGGTCCTCCTGTAGACACAACCCATAACCCACTTCTCTTATTCTGAAGGGGTAATTATGTGGAATTTGGTTGTTAGGTTATTCAATTGGCCCTTGCTTCCCTCAAGAGACCAAATTGTCAACAACCATTAACAACTTCAACCACTTCCATGACCTTCCATAACTGGTCACGTGGCTCCATTCAAATCGGGTACACTCGAAGGTGTTCATTTATTTTTAGCAAGCATAATTTATCTTGTTAAACAAGCGTCATGTTTTCTTCACTAAAACAACTCAGCTCCACCTTATCCAACCACTACTCTAATCCCTGCTTCATCAATTCCCACTCATGTATTATGGCCAATAATTTCAAGGTTGTTCCCTCTCAGTCAACGGTGTTGGTGTTTTCATTAAATCAAAACATGATTACATGCTTCATAAACATAATTATATGGAGACTTATCATAATTATAGTCTTGGGGTAAAATAGGGTATTACACCTCTCTCTCTCTCTCTCTCTCT
>ML803895.1:227144-237533 GCA_009831015.1 Picea engelmannii
TCCCTCTCTCCCTCTCTCTCTACATCCCTCCATCCCTCTCTCTCTCTACATATATACCCCATCTCTCTCTTTTGCTCTCTTTTCCTCTCTCTCTAGCTACCCCTCCCTCTCTCTCTCTACCCTTCTTGTTGAGTTTTGGTACCTTGGTAAGTGGTCCCCTGGTGTTATTAATGTGCCTAACAATAAATGGGAAAAGAAACCCACCCTCACTTCACTTTATGTTATAAAGTCAAAGTGACTTTATGAGCTCATTAATCGTAAAGTGACTTAGGGAACTTAAGTAAAGGGGGAGATCTAATCTCCACACTTGATCTTGGTTGCTAAAATCTAATCTTAGACATTTTTTCATAGGTTAGCCTAATGAACAGGCTAAGGGAAAGGTGAAGGAGGAGAAAGGGCATTCATTGTTCACTTGTGAGAGTGAAGAGAAGAAGAGAGAATTTTGGAGAAGAAGGAAGAGAGGCAAACTTGAGAGGAGGGCGCACAAGTCAAGGAGGGCACATTTTGAGATAGATCACACTTGTTGAAGGAGATAAAGGGTGCACTTTATCATGGAGAAAGGGTGCACTAGATGAGGAAGAATAACAGGAACATCAAGAACGGTTTCCAAGGAATAGGGCAACATACTAGAAAGGGCACATTTCCCAAGGAAATATGGCTCATTTTTCCAAGGATAAATAAGCTTCCAAACTTGAGATAAGTTGGTTATAGAATACTTGTTATCTCTAATATAATTATTTCTCTATAAACTCCATAATAAATTCCTCTTCACTAGTTTTCCCCATGGGGTTTTTTCCAGGGTCATGTTGACCAAAACTCTATGAGTTTAAATATGTGGTATGCTTGTGTTTATTATCGGAATTTAGAGTGTTAAATATATAGAGGTGTATTTATTGTTTTAATGTATGTTGAAAGAGATAAAAATGTACAACAAACCTATGTTAAATAACCCTTTCAAACAATAATATTAAATGAGCTTTAAATCAATATAAAAAGGAAACAAGAAACATGTATGTTAGTGACCTTTGAATGGTCCTAAAAATCATACCTATAGCAGCCTTAAAGAGAATCAAATTTATTCATCGTATCAGAGCCTAAGGGCGCAAGAGAGGGTTGATAAATTGCAGACAATGGGAAGATTTTTATCTCACCTTGGAAGTTTCAAATTAACACCTAATATTGGTGTGTGGACAATAGTTTTCTTTGGTCATTTTTTCATCAATTGGAACCCATGTCAGTTGGAGGGTTGTGGGTGGAGGATAGGCTAGCCAGGGTTGGAAATTGGTCTCCATGGAAGGCTAGTATAGTTTTTATTTTGGAGGAAGGTGAGCTATGGGACATTGTGGAGAGCATTGTGGTCCCTCCTATAGATACAGTTCTCTTGGAAGAGTTCATGAAGAGAAAAATCAAATCCAGGAGTACTATCCTAGATGTAGTGAAAGACCATATTATTCCTCATGTTTTTGGTAAGGACTTTGCATTTCAAATGTGGAAATATTGGTAAGGACTTCCTAACCAAAATCAGAAGATGATGATTGAGGAAAAATTGAGGGGCACTAAGATGACTAAGACTGATTTGGTTTCCTCACTCCTCACGAGGTTTTCACATATTTGTGATGAGTTGGAAATTGTGGGGGAGATAATGGATCCATAAGAGTTGGTGAGGACAACCTTAAATGGCTTCTCCAAACCTTGGGAGAGATTTGTTTCAGGCATTGTATCCAGAGATCATATGCCTAGTTGGGAGAGGCTATGGGAAGAATTTCTATAGGAGGAGCTCGGGATTGGCTCAGGATATACTAGTGAGCAGTGTGGTGGGGATGATGGTGAGGATATTTCTCTTTATGCAAAGGGAAAGAAGAAGACCAAGAAGGGTCCCAAGTGTGGGGCCAAGCAGTAGTAGAAGGGAAGTGAGAAACATAGGGATATGAGCAAAGTTAAATGCTTTGCTTGTAACAAGATGGGGAACTATGTTGGATAGTATCCCAAGAAGAGGAAGAAGAAGAAGGGTGGTACAAAAAAATCAACTGAGGAGGATGAGTTCACCTCTCAATTTGAGAGGGATATTTCTTTGCTTGTTAGTCTTTCTATAGTTGAGACACCATCCAGTGTATGGTACATAGATAGTGGAGCATCCACTCATATGTTTGGTGTTATAGATCACTTTAATGGTCTTACAGAGTTCAGGATCAAGTTGGAGATAGTGCTTGGGAATAACACCATAGTTAGGGTGACTGGGTGTGGCACAATTTTATTTCAGAGGGAATTGAGGCCACCCATGGTGTTCAAGTATGTATTGTATGTCCCTGGACTAAAGAAGAACATGATATCAATTTCAACCATTCAGGATAGGGAATTTGAGATGTCTTTCTGAGGATATGAGGTCCTCATTCACCCTAAGGGGTCCAGTATCACATCAGCCAAAGTGATTGGGACTCGTGATGGGAAACTATGTAGACTCATCTTTCAACCATTACATGATTTCCATGATTTGACACTGAGCATCAGGAAGTTTGCAGGGGGTGTGCTCTTGGGAAGTACACCAAGACTGTCTTTTTGAGCAATGACAGTATATCAGTTGGGATACTTGATTTGGTGCACTCTTATGTGTGTGGACCCATGTCATCATTTTCCTTGTATGGATGTGAGTACTATGTGACATTCATTAATGACCACTCCAAGAAGACCTGGATCTTTTTCCTGAAGACCAAGAGTGAGGTACTCAAGAGGTTCCAAGAGTTTAAGGCTCTTGTGGAGAACCGGATAGGGAGAAATATCAAGGTATTGAGGTCAGACAATGGGGGTGAGTATACCTCCACATATTTCAGAGACTTCTACACTCCGGAGGGTATTAGGAGACAGTTGACCGTTCCTTATAACCCTCAATAGTATTGGGTTGTTGAGAGGAAGAACAGGGATATTGTTGGTGCAGTGAGATATATGTTGCATGATTATGGGTTGCCATTTTTCTTATCGACCGAGGCTTGCAATACTGCAGTGTATTTGCAGAACATGAGTCTACATAGAGCTATGGGGAGAAAGACTCCTAAGAGGCCTTCACTAGGAGGAGGGAAAATATTGGACATCTTTGTATATTTATGTGTCTAACTTTCACTCATGTCCCTTCTGTGAAGAGGAAAAATTTGGATCCCATAGTAGAGAAGGGGATCCTAGTTGGATACAACAAGGTCTCAAAGGCCTATTGAATATACATACCAGCACTGAGGAGAGTTCTTGTGTGGAGATATGATAGATTCGAGGAGGATAGATCCTTTTAGATATCTTGTGAGATGAGAGATAGAGTTGATGAGGTCCCACATATGTAGGATGATACATCACAGGTGACACAACCTTAGGTGTCTATTACACCGAGTTTAGGGGTGACTAGTCCACCCAGTACAACTATAGGATCACATGTGTCTGGTACATACACCATAGGTGCATGTGCTTCAGGATATTAGACATCTATGGTGAGATCTATGGATGATATTGAGAGGCATGAGGGTAATTATCCACAGGAGGTTACTTCAAGGAAGAGGAAATCGAGATGGTTTCAGGAGACCTTGAAGGAATCCAAGGAGTATGTTGGTGAGCCCCAAAGGTTCATGAGAGAGAGAAGAGCACTAGAGAGGTTTGGTTCCTATGTGGACATGATGAATAGCATCACAGATTTTGAGCCCACTACTTTTGAGCAAGAAGAATACTATTAGTTCTAGAGAGATGTCATGTAGGAGGAGTATGATCCCATTATGTGGAATAATGTGTGAGAGGTGGTGCCTAGACCAGAGGGAAAGTCAGTTGTGACTTCTAGGTGGTTGTACAAGATTACGTATGTTGCAGATTATAGCATTGAGAAACACAAGGATCGATTTATGGTAAGAGGATTCTCTGAGGTTGAGGGGATTGACTATAATGAGACATTTGCACTAGTTGTAAGATATACTTCCATCAGGAGTATTATGGCCATTGCAAAAAACATGGGTTGGAAGATCCATCAGATGGATGTAAAGACAACATTTATGAATGGTCTTATAGAGGAGGAGGTATACATTGAGAAACCACAGGGGTTCGAGGTGTTTGGGAGAGAGTCCCACGTGTGCCTATTGAAAAAATCATTGTATGGTATGAAGCAAGTTCTACAAGCTTGGTATTCTAGGATTGACTCTTACTTGTTGGAGATGAGCTTTGAGAAGAGTGAGGCAGATCTAAATCTCTATTACATTTTTTATGGAGATGATACTCTCATTTTTATCCTATATGTTGATGAATTTTTTATCAGAAGAGGGGAGGAGCTCATAATTGATTGCAAGAGGGGTATTGCTTCAGAGTTTGAGATGAAGGACATAGGATTGATGCATTATTTCTTGGGCATGGAGGTTTGGTAGGAAGATGGGAACATCTTTCTGGGATAGGGGAAGTATGCAGCGGATAATCTAAGTAGATTTCAGATGGAGGATTGCAGACCATGTCGACACCTATGGTCACTAACTGGAGAAATATTAGTGCTTATGAGTTTTATTTGGTGGATGCCACGAGATATCATCAGTTGGTTGGTTCATAGATGTATCTGGACAACACTAGACCATATATTTGTTTTATTGTGAACACTCTCAGTCAGTATAATCGTGGAGCATAGGAGAGTGCACTGGATAGCAGAAAAAACATGTCTTGAGGTACATAACAAGGTCAGTGAAGTATGGTTTGGAATATGTCAAAGGTGATGGGGTCAAGTTGATTGGCTATACAGAATCACACTGGGAAGGATGTGCAGTTGACATGAAGAGCACTCTAGGGTGTTGTAGTGGATTGGGATCAGGAGTTGTTTCTTGATTCAGTCAGAAATAGAAGTTAGTGGCACTGAGTTTTACTGAGGTAGAGTATATGGCAGCTAGTCCGACCAACTGCGAGGCTATTTAGCTTCACAAGTTTTCGGTTGGTATATCTGGTCATGCGTTGAGGCCTACAATTATTCACTGTGATAATCAGAGTTACATCAAGTTGTCTAAGAATCCAGCCTTTCACGACAGGTCAAAGAACATAGATGTCAGATATCACTTCATCCATGATTGGGTTCAAAGAGGATCAATTCATATTGAGTACATATCTACTTATGAGTAGTTTGTAGACATTATCACAAAGTCTTTTCCAAGGGGAAAGCATGTCTACTTCAGAGACAAGATGGGAGTGGTGAAGAACACTTTTCTTGGTAAGAGGGAGTCTTGAGTTTTGGTACCTTGGGAAATGGTCCCCTAGTGTTATTGATGTGCCTAACACTAAAGGAGGAAAATTACCCCTCCCTCACTTTACTTTATATGTTGGTTTTGGAACCTGATTATCTTCCTAATTCATATGTAGGTCATAGAAATGGCAGGATACACAATTTTGGACCATTCATTATAAGTTCATAGATCTTACGATAGAAGTTATGATAGAGTTTTTTTCCATAGAAGGAAACCCTTTTTATGAGGGAATTGTATAGTGAATATTGTATTCTGAGAGAGGAGACAGTCTGATAAAGAAGATGAAGTTATAACATGTGTGATGTATGTTTTATCCCTTCCTTTTGTTGGATAATAAAAAGGATGGGCCTGGCAATTTCTCTGGTGGATGTAGCCCACATTGGGTGAACCACATATATCTATGTCTATATTGTATTGTGTATCTTTTGTGTTTTATTTATGCATTTGTTTTATTTTGTTTCTCCATGATCCCGTTTTTCTGACAACTAGTATCAGAGCCAAAGGTAACTAGCAAGAAAAGAGGGTTCCTAATTTGAGTGGGAGCTATGGAGGAAGATGGAAAGTTTAAGGTCGAGAAACTTAATGAAAGATTATTACCATCAAAAGATGCAAATGGAAGATTATTTATATTAGAAGGATATATTCCTACCATTGGGCAGAATAGCAAAGAATTTGATGACCATGAAGGATGAAGAATGGGAGGCTCCTGACAGAAAGGCATTGGGAATGATACGATTGTGCCTAGCAACGTCGATGGATTTCAATATTTCAAAAGAAAAGATAATGAAGGATTTGATGTAGGAATTGACTAAACTATATGAAAAACTCTCAGCCTCAAATAAGGTATTTTTAATGAAGCAATTATTTAATATGAAGATGTCAAAAGGTGGGTCTATTGTCAATCATTTAAATTAATTTAATATGGTTACTAATCAACGAAGTTCTATAAAAGTGGACTTTGATGATGAGGTTAGGGATATTTTAATCTTGTGCTCATTGCCAAAAATATGGAATGGCTTGTTCATGGTTGTAAGTAACTCTATCTTTGGTTTAAACACTCTGAAATTTGATGATGTTGTTGGTGTTATTCTTAGCGAGGATATGCGAAAAAAAAGAACAGGTGAGACATCAAGTAATGCATTGACTTTGGATAATAGGGGAAGACAAAAGGATAGAGGAAAGTGCTCAAGGAATTGCAGGATTTATAGGAAGGGCAGATCCAAATCCAGACTAGGAAAGATAGAGTGTTGGAATTGTGGGAAGAAAGGACATCTGAAGAAAGATTGCAGAGCTCCAAAAAAACAAAGAGATGGACAGTAGGAGAAAAATCAGGAAGCAAATGTAATAGGTAATTTGTTACAAGATGCTTTGATTATTTCTTTAGATAATATTACTGAATCTTGGGTAGTAGATTTAGGGGCTTCATTCCATGCCACATCCCATAGGAAATGTTTTCAAGATTATGTTCACGGTGATTTTGGACAGGTTTATTTGGGTGATGATAAATCATGTCAAATTGTTGGAATGGGTAAGGTAAAAATAAAGAAAAAGAATGGAAACCAATGGTTATTGAAAGAGGTGAGACACATAATAGATCTAAGAAGAAATCTAATTTCAACAAGGTAGTTGGAAAGTGAAGGTTGTATATCTATATTACAAGTAAGGTGTGGAAGGTCACTAAAGGATCATTGGTAATGGAAAAAGGGGAGAATGTAGGTACATCATATTTATGTATTGTTAATGGTTTCTTCTATCTCTTTAGCTTCTGCAGGAGTGGATACAACATTGTGCATCATAGGCTTGGACACATGAGTGAGAAGGGGATGCAGATACTTCACAAAAGGAATTTTTTTCCAGATCTTAAACAAGTTGATTTGGATTTATGTGAGCACTGTGCTTGTGAAAAACATAAGAGAGACATATTTATCAGAGTCAGAAAATAAAAGAAGAGTGAAAAGTTGGAACTTGTGCATACAGATGTATGGGGACCAACTCAAGTATCATATCTTGGTGGATCTTGTTATTATGTTATTTTTATTAATGATGCAATTGGAAAAACTTGGGTTTATTGCATTCGACAAAAAAGTGATTTTTTTTACACTTTTAAGCAATGGAAAGATTTTGTTGAGAATGAGACAGAAAAAAAGTTGAAGTGTCTCAAATCAGACAATGGAGATGAATATTGCAGCAAGGAGTTTGATGATTATTGTTCATGCCATGGGATTCGTAGAGAGAAGATAGTTCCAGGAATACCACAAGAAAATGGTGTGTCAGAAAGGATGAACATGACAATCATGGAACGTGCAAAGAATATGAGATTGCATGTTGGGTTTCCCTTACAGTTCTGGGAAGATGTTGTAAATATTGTTGTTTACTTAATAAACAAAGGACCTTCAAGCTCTTTGGATCATGGATTTTTAGAGGATGCATGGACATGTAAAAACATAAACTATTCATTTATGAAGAATTTCGGTTGTGAAGCATTTGTCCATATTGATAAAGAAAATAGAACAAAGCTTGAAGCAAAATCCAAGAAGTGTACATTTATTGGATACGGTTTTAAAGGTTTTGCTTATCGTTTATGGGATTATGAAAATCACAAAATCATTAGGAGTAGAGTTGTTATATTCAGTGAGAAAGTCATGTATAAAGATCAGTTGTAGGGAAATAAATGGGAAAAATAAAAACAACAATACACGGTGCTTGATGAAATCAAAGAAAATGAAATTCCAAAGGTACCAGAAAATAAAAATGTAAAACAACAGGTGCATCAAGTACCTCAAACTCTTGCAAGTGTTTTTAGAAGATCTACCAGGTTAAGTAGACCCCCTGAATGATACTCTCCTTCATTGTATTATTTATTGTTGACTGATTCTGGTGAACCAGAAATTTATGAAGATGCGATGTCGGTAGACACTAAAACGAAGTGGGAGCAAGGCATGAAAGAGGAAATGGATTCCTTGGTAAATAACCAGACTTGGGACTTGGTTCAGTTGCACGTAGGAAAAATAACATTACATAATAAATGGGTTTACAAGTGAAGGAAGAAGATGGAAGAAAAAATCGATACAAGGCTAGACTTGTTGTAAAGGGGTTTGCACAAAAGAAAGGTATAGATTTTGATGAAATATTTTCTCCTATTGTTAAAATGACTTCAATTAGGACTATTTTAAGTCTTGTGGCAATAGAAGATTTGCATCTTGAACAATTGATGTAAAAACAACTTTTCTCCATGGGGATTTAGATGAAGAGAATTATATGCAATAGTCATGGGGGTATGAGGTCAAAGGAAATGAGAATTTGGTATGCAAGTTGAAGAAGATAATGTATGGCCTAAAACAAGCTCCAAGGAAGTGGTATTTGAAGTTTGACAGGCTTATGAAAAAACAAGGTTATATTATATTTCATTTTGATCACTATGTTTATTTTAAGAGGATAGAAAATGGAAGCTATATTATCTTGCTATTGCATGTAGATGACATTCTTGTTGCAGGCTCTAACATGCAAGATATAAATGTGCTCAAAAAGAAATTAGCTAATTCATTTGCGATGAAGGATTTGATAACTACCAATAAAATCATTGGTATAATAATATCAAGAGATAGGAAAATCACAAATCGACATTGTCTCAGGGTGAGTACATAGAGAAGGTGTTGTAGAGGTTTATAATGCATATTGCAAAACTAGTTAGTACACCTTTGGCCATCCATTTCAAATTAACCAAGGAACTGTGTCCCAAGACACAGGAGGAGATAAAATACATGTCCAGGGTCCCTTATTCATCACCAGTTGGAAGCTTGATGTATGTTATGGTGTGCACAAGACCAGATATTGCACATGCAGTGGGAGTTGTGAGCAAACATATGAACAATCCAGGTAAAGAACATTGGGAGGCAATAAAGTGGATTCTCAGGTATTTGAGAGGTATTGCTACTCATGAATTATGTTTTGGAGGTTTGGACATTGTTCTATAGGGATATGTTGATTTAGATATGGTAGATGATAAAGATAGCAGGAGGAGAACCACATGGTATGCTTTTACTGTAGGTGGAACAACCGTAAGTTGGATTTCAAAACTAAAAATGGTTGTTGCACTTTCAATAATGGAAGCAGAGTATGTTGCTTCTATAGAGGCTAGTAAAGAAATGATTTGGTAATAGAGGTTTATGGATGAATTGGGAAAGAAGCAGGAGAATAACAAGTTGTGATGTGACAGCGATAGTGCCATTCATCTTGCAAAGAACTCAACCTTCCATTCTAAGACTAATTATATACAACTCAGGTACCATTTCATACGATCTGTCTTGGAAGATGGACATTTAAAGTTGGAAAAGACACATACTAGCCAAAATCCTGCAGACATGTTAACAAAGGTAGTAACTAGGGAGAAATGGAGTTCCTGCTGAGTTTCAGTTGGCCTTCAAGCATGAAGGTGAAGATGAGAAATTTGTCAGGTCCAATGGTGGATCATAGTCTAGCAGGTACAACAGTAGTGGAGTTGTTTTGATCAGTCTCCAAGTGGGAGATTGTTTTTTGTGGAGCCTGATTATCTTCCTAACTCATATGCAGGGAAATCTGGACCATTCATTATAAGGTCGTAGATCTTACAATAAAAGTTATGTTAGGGTTTTTTCCCTAGAAGGAAACCCTCTTTTATAAGGGAATTGTATTGTGGTTTTGTGTTATGGAGAATATTGTATTCTGAGAGAGGATATTGTGAGATAAATAAGAGGAAGTTACAGTGAGTTTGTTGTAGGTTGTATCCATTCATTTTGTTGGATAATAAAAATGAAGGACCTGGCAATTTCTCTAGTGGACATAGCCCACATTGGGTGAACCACGTATATCTGTGTCTCTATTGTATTGTGTATATTTTGTGTTTTATTTACGCATTTTTTTTTATTTTATTTCTCTATGATCTTGTTTTTCTAACGAGAGAGAGAGAGAGGGAGAGAGAGAGAGAGACAAGGGGAGAATGGAGTAGAGAGGGAAAGAGGGAGAGATTGATAGAGGGGGGGAGAGAGAGGGAGAGAGGGGAAAAGAGAGTGAGAGTGTGTGAGAGACAGAGAGGTGGGAGAGAGAGGGAGGGAGAGAAAATTTGAAGTATAGAAGGAGGAAGGAAGAGAAGGGTGGAAAGAGATGGGGGAGA
>ML803895.1:237785-267088 GCA_009831015.1 Picea engelmannii
GGGGGAAGGGTGAGGTATGGATTAAGGGAGGGAGAGAGAGAATTATATGGTGGGAGAGGGAGGATTGTGGAAATAAGACAAAGAGAGTGAGTGGGGTAGAGAAAGAGAGCAGGGGGAGGGGAATGATGGGGGAGAGAGGGGGGGGGAGAGGGAGACAAGGAGAGCAGGGAAGAGAGAGAGAGAGAGAGAGAGAGAGAGAGAGAGATTTTGTTAGTAAGAATGCACGTGCATTCATGTTCTTAATAATGTGCATGCTTTAGGAACACGTGCACGTTTCTAAAGTGCTCGTGTGTTCTTTTCATTTCAAATATTTTTTATGTGAGAGTGACAACTCTAGCTTACATGTTTTCTGAGTTGGTTACCTCATATTTAGGTTCAGGATGACAAACCTAGTGGTTTGGTCTACAAATAAATTAAAACCTCCATTTTTATGAATACCTCTCAATATTTCTATTTTTGAAGTTAATTTTCTATAGGTATCGAGACATATAGAGTCGACTATAAAGATTGGTGGGGAATTCCAGCAAAATTTAGAGCCGATACCCATGGCAATTATGCCACAGCATCGTTAAACGAGTACATGGTTTATATAGAAATGATGTTGTGTAGATTATTTGGGAGGAAAAGTCCTACCCATTTCCTGGCAGAATGGGTGCCAATTATACACGAGGTAGCAAAGGGTTTTACCTTCAACTGGGCAAAAATCATGTCAGATAACCTAGCTAAAGAGATTAAGAATTACCGATTGACCTACATCTTTTTACATGTCTGCATATATTATGGATGTTATCTGTTACATGACTCCATTCCCCTTGATGAATTGGAGCTGGAGCCCAGCCTGTACTGAACCCATTCATGTTTATCACTCTAAACTATGGGAGGAGAATGTTAAATATCTATTTTGTGAAATCTATCACTACGTACTGATACATGTGCACCAAATTTTGTATAGTTATGCACCCCCTCGAATTTCAGAGAAAATCGTGGGAAACCATAAGGCAGTTTTCGATTGGTTCATCAAAGAGAATTTCTCTTATGTTAGAGTCTTCATATGTTCAATCCCCCCTCATGCTCTCCCTAAATTTATCACTGACAAACTGGTGTGCAGAGAAGTGTCATACCAGATAATAACAGGAGGCATTGGTACAGAGTTAAAAGCATCTCGAAAGAAATTCTAGCCAGTTTTTCCTGTGCAGATTGGGAAGTTTTCATTGCTTAATCTTGGTCATTCTAAAGTGGAATCTGCAGCATTAGAAGACATTAAGTTGGTAGATATTGAACTCAGAAAGAACGACCCATACCAAATTGTGGGAAATCATCTAACTCATTGCAACATGAAAACGTTTGAACATGAAAACTCCCCCTGTGACAACATATTCAAAGGAGCCGGAGCATATGAGGAGATATTAGAGACAGTTCAGGCGTTTCCCCCTAACTTGCAGACCAACTTTCTTGCTTTCCAGAAGCACAGAAGAAGTGGTTTGCCAAAGATACTACAGGGAGAAATGGTAACATCTCCTCCAGAACAGGAAAGCATACCCCCAAGTTTCAACTCAAAGCCTTCTGACGAGAAGATTGCAGAGGAAAATCCAAAGAAGACTGAAGCGTCTTCACAAAAAGTAGAAGCTTCACAAACAGAGAACCCAAGGTCGGAAACAGAGTCTACACTCGAGACACCTCCAAAGTCGAGTCAAACGATTCCACCTTCATCATCGACTATTCCTACTAATATTTCCAAAATAGCAGGAGAAACCCAATATACAGAGTTGGGCAACCATATTACATAATTGACTCCTTTACAGTCAACATTTGGGACTCCTCATCTAGAAGTTATATATGTAAGTGAACTCACTCCAATCTCTAGAGATGAGATACCTTCCTCTAATTATTTTTTCAGTAAGAAGAGGAAAGAAGTATTGAAACAGGAAATGCATTTGAGAGAAGACACAATGGTAAAGAAACACAGAGTTCTCATAGATGGATAGAACCTAGAAGAGGAAGATTCCATCACTGAGGTAGCAGTCTCTATGGGATCTTTGGAAATAACTAACTTATTTTCAGTTGACAATCTAAAAAAAAGGTTGAAGCAGAAGGATCAAATGATAGCCCAACTGCAAGGTCAAATAAAAAATACTGAGAAAAATATCAGAGAGGAGATAAACAAAGGGCTAGAACAAGCTAGAGCTTCTGACAAACAAGATATTCAATTGCTCAAATCTAGCTTGGATGAGATGTATAAGAAGATGCAAGCCAATTAGGGACAGGTCATCCATCAGGAAGAATTAGCGAGACAGTTGCAGGATAGGCTGAATTCTATTCAAAATCAAGTGATAGATTTAAAAAAATTTCAAGCCCAGGCACTGGAGGTGCATATGAAGATAGAAGCAGAGCAACAAAGATTAATTTCTAAATTAGAAGTTATTCAGATCTATTTCCAAGAAGTAAGTCAATCTTCCGATAACATTGTTTTTAAAGAAAAAGAGGCTAAAGCAGCCTGGGATACTTTTCAAAAGGCAGTTTTACTTTCGGCAAAAGAAGAGGTATCGGAAACTCCAAGGTTGTTTGTTGCAGAGTAGATCATGGGTGATATCATGCTTAAAGTATGGGAGGCCAACATAGCCGAAATCAAGAAAATGGCCAAGGAAGTCAAGGATGATTGCGAAGAGACCTTTGATTTACTAGACAAAGGATCGTTAGGTATTGGAGAAGACGATTTCCCTGGGTTACTAGGATAGATCAATATTGTAAGACATCAACTAAAACTCAAAGAGAACTTGAATGAAATTCAGGTTGAAATTTCTCAATTAAAGGAGATTGATATTACCCAAATAGACAGGTGGCTGGTGAAGCCAAATTTAAAATTGCAATCAGTTAATTTTGTTGAAAAAGAGATTGAAGACCGACTCCCAAAACTTCAGAGAATGTTGTATCTGCTCGAGGCAAAGGATATACCAGAGCCTCCTAGATTTTTTGTGCATTTTCTAGAAAAATGTATTGAATGTCTCAGACCAAAAGAAGGAGATACTTCGAAGAAGCAATGAAGTATCATATTGTAGGCTCATATTATCAAGATGATAGAAAAATAAAAGATAACCATGCAAACGGTTCAAGTTTGCAATTTTGTAACCGTTAGCCCCTAGGGGTTAGGAAATCACCAACCATCAAGAATTGGTGACTTTGTATAAATATAATTTCATAAGACTGAGAAAAGGATTTTTTGCGGCCGATTGTACTAGAGAAGTTTTTACAGTGATTAATGAGAATACAAAACGAAGATTCCATATTCTGTCAACCCTAAGTCATGTGTTCCTCTTTATTTTCATTTTCAACATCTTCCCTTGTATATCTTTGATGAATGCTTAATTGCAATTTAATACAACATCTATTGTGGTTAGGAATCATTTGATTATTTAATTGTTTACAGTCTTTCCTCTGTGCTTGCTATCAGCAGGTTCAAGACCTGTAGATTATTTAGATTACTATATTTTTATGCTTCATCAGAGATCTCTGGTATTCCTTCTTCCTCTGTTGCAAAGTGAGATTCCTCCATGATTGATGCCTCACCTTGTTTAAACAACTTTATGTTTTCCTCCCATCACTTTCATGTTTTTTGAATTTGACTTAGGAATAGGAAATGGCCTCTGAAACTGTTATGTTATTAATTTAAGTTTGGAAACTTTTCTCTTATAATCCAAAATAGAAATAGCAAACCTTGAAAACAATGTAATAGATTTTTTAACCTTTATCCCTCATGACTGTACCTGTTACAAGACCACCCAATATAGAACAATACCTTTCAAATCAGACTAGCATTTCTTTAAACTTATTTAACACTATCTTACAGACAACAAACACCCGGGTTGAATTAGAACGTTCATGGGCAGCAATTGAACGGGATATAAGCATCCAGGAACACTGGGAAGCTAGACAAAGGCAGTTAAGAAACCAACCATAAATTTTCTTTTAGTAACTAATACATTTTATACCTTAACTCTCTCTACCTTTTTCGGATGCCTAGACTTTATATTTTAAAGCCTTAAATATAAATTCTGGAACAACATCTTTTTGGCTTCATTGTCGGGGATCAAAGAAATGAAACTATTTTCCCTGGGAGGAACGACATTGAGAATTTCTTTATTTGGTAGTGAACAAAGATTGAAAACTTTATAAGGCTACTTTCATTTTTCACTTAGTGACTCCACGATTAATAAACTAGCTTTTAACCGAAAGAATACCAGGAAGAATCCAGATGATAAACAAAGTTCGCATGTATTCGACACAGAAAAAAATTGAAATCAAGAAGATACCTTAAACAGACTGCTTCATCAAAAAATAAGATTTCTCAACCTAAATTCACACAATCGAACACTAAGGATCTACCTGAAAAGTTGAATACTCCACTCCTTTGCGGAGAACTATCCACCAATCGAATTGAAACCCTAGAGCTTGGATTGGCCTTACCCGAATTTAAAACTGAGACTTTCTCAAATTGTTCCTTTCACCTATAGAAGTAAAAGATCTATCTCACTCCCCGCTTCGATTGACATCTCTTCACTTCCTGAAGTTCAGTTTCCCATCTCTCAGAACTCCGATGAATATATTGTTTACCTTGACTCGACTTATGTTGATTCTCCTGTATATTCACCCTGTGAGTCCGAAGAAAACAATCCACGATTTCCAAGTCCTTATTTTTCAAGTTTCCTGTCCCTTGATGACCAATTTCCTAAAACCATCTTTCCCTATTCATCCCCAACTGAAGGGTTACCACACCCCTTTAAAACTCTTCCTTATAATCTTCAAATTTTACCCTCTAATTTATTAATGGCTACGGCTGGAGGAGGTGGGGTTGGGGTGGAGCCATAGGCGGTGCTGGGGGAGAAGGAGTAGATGGTCAAGTACCACTCCCTCGAATATTTTCCAAAGTGGTTGCTAGGTATTCTCCTTTGGTCTTTCTAGTTCCTCTCCACAATCTACCTGAAAATTACATGAAAAATCTGCCAAAATTCACAGGAGAAGGTGATTTAACCGCAACCGAACACATCAATTTCTTTGATAAATTTGCGGACATTATTGGTATTGAACATGAGGATGTTTATTCGAGACTCTTGTTTCATACTTTTGAAGGATAGGTGAGAACCTGGTTCCGAGGTCTAGCAGTAGGATCAACACGGTCATACGATGAACTGGAAAATGCTTTTATGAGATAATGGGGAGAAAGGAAAGACCATCTCTACTATCTAACCAGATTTGGGGCTCTAAGAAAGAAAAAATTCGAATCAGTTCTCGAGTTTACCCAAAGTTTTAATAAATTGTATAATAAAATTCCAGCCGAGGTCAAACCGTCCAAACCCGCAACGAAAGTAAATTTCGCAGGCGCTTTCGATCCTGATTTCGCCCTGTTGTTGAGGGAGATAAGATCAGTAGACCTCACTAAAATGAAATATGATGCCTTGGAAATCGAATCAAATATGATGGCATCAGGTAAGATAAAAACAAAGTTTGAAACGAGAAATAGGGAAACCAGACGGTACAGAGACCAAGCAGGGCCCTATGGATCAGGTAGGTCTTCTAAAGACAATATGGATGACATGGCGAGGATATTAAAGAATTTTCGAATAAGTTCTCAAGAATGGAATTAGACCAATAAAAGAACGAACATTTCCTTAGAAATGATTTCAGAAGGAATCGCAACCCTCAATCTCAACAAAAAAAAATTAAGAATGAGGATAAAAAAATCCAAGCCCCCTTTAAAAGTGAAAACTTTATAGGAGGAGAAGACATGCAAGAGTTCGAGGAGTTAGAAGAAGACATAACTAATCTTGGTGATGATTGTCAAGAACCTTATTTAACAAGACAAGATTATGAAAAATCCTTAAAAACAGAGTATAGATCTGAAAATAACAAGAACAACGAGAATACAAAAGATTCAACCTATCAAGGAATCGTTGATGACATAATGGTCGAACTCCACCAGAAGTACAATCTAAGGCCTAGAAAAAGGAACGTCACAACCACCCCAACGAAGAAAATCTTGCCAAGGGGTGAAACAAATGAGGCAGTTCCAAAATTTGTTGAAAAGCAAACTGTTAAAACCAAAGCTATTGGCACACAACCTACTAAGGAAAACCCAACAGAAACATCAGTCGCCAACACAAGGAAAACAGAGGATCCTGTGGCTGAAACAAAAACCTCACAAAAAAATAAAAATGAAAAGAAAGGGATAGAAGCACAAACTATGGAATTTGATAGACCAATGAGAAATTTTAATCTGGAAAATGAAATCAATAAAATCAAAATTCATATACCTCTTGTCAAACTGGCAAAAAACCCAATATATAGAAAACAAATTGCTAAAATAATTAATTTTTCAGATACTGAAAGTTAGGCTGACGTGATAAATCTAGAAGATGACAAGCCTAATATAATTTTCGGTCCACATTTCGAAGGTGCTGGAGATATCATTGCCCCTTTCTATATCACACTAATTGTGCACGATCACCTACTCCATAATTGCATGCTAGATTCTAGAGCCTCTCACAATGTAATGCCTAAAGCCATTATGGATAGACTTGGTCTCAAAATCACTCGACCTTATGGAGATCTGTATTCCATTGATTCGAGAAAAGTCAAATGTATAGGTATGATAAAAGATTTAGTGGTTAATCTTGCACATATACCTGTGAAGAGCGTTCTAATGGATGTGGTTGTTGCTGACATACCCCTGAAGTATGGCATGTTGTTATCCAGGTCTTCAGGCACCAAACTTGGAGGATCCCTCCAACTCGATATGACGTATGCCACGATCCCGATTTTTGGAGGGCAGTTCACACGCTTGTACAAAGAAACCAGGTTGGTGTTTATAGTAAGTCACCCACTAAACCCAAACAACTACCCTATTTATATTGTTGATCAAGATTTAGGGAATTGTATTCTATCTATTGATGATGATATTGATGTATGTATAGAAGAAAGTTGTTCAGAAAAGAAAAAAGAAAAAGAATAAAAGATAAATAAATATGTATATAGTTCAAGAGTTTGGAAAATGTTTTTTTACGGTGCTTCATCTTGTGAAGGAGCAGGAGCTGGAGTGTTGTTTGTGTCATCTGATGACGAGTTCATCGTACCTTTTTCTTATTGACCATAATGGGACATTGATTATACTAACAATGTTTGTGAATATGAGGCTCTAGTACTAGGATTAGAAGCTGTTAGAAAATTAAAGATCAAAAACTTAGAAGTCTACGGTGATGTTGAACTGATCATAAAACAAATCAATTGTCAATATTAGGTTAAGCACATGAGGTTAAGATCTTATAGGAACTGTTCTTGGGATCTGATTGAGAACTTTTTTTCGTCAATGAAAGTTCATTACATCCCTAGGGCATTAAAATCAACGAGTTGATTCGCTGGCTAAAGAAGCCTCGACCTTCACACCTCCAACAGTTTTCAAACATAAATACCATATAGAGATGAGACATAGGCCCTCGATACCGAATAACATAAAACATTGGCAAGTTTTTGAGGATGATGAACAACTCAAAAAAAATTTAGAAACGGTAGACGAGTTTGCCAAAACACATGTCGACAAGGAAAATCAGAATGATCCCGCTTGGATCATGTAGGAAGGGGAAGATCCCCAAGAGTTTCAAGACAAAATTACAAATCATCGCATGCTTGTATTGAAAAATAATCAGATCCCCAAAGGCCTGGTCCCCTTAGAAAGGTTATTTAATCGCGATGAAATCCCTGTGAAATCCACTTTATAGCCTCAGCCAAAAGAGGTTGAAGATTGTGATATAAGTACTAACGAAGATCCTAGATTGGTAAAATTATCTAAGTATATTTCTTCTGAAATTAAAAGTAAGTATGTTGAGTTGTTTAAATAGTATAAAGATGTTTTTGTTTCGTCCTACGACGAATTGAGAACCTATGACACTACTATAATGGAACATAAAATCCCTCTGAAACAAGGTGTCAAACCTTTTAGGTAGAATCTCAGGCAGATAAACCCCATGTTGCTGCCAGTAATAGAGAAAGAAGTGAAGAAACTCTTGGACGCCAAGATCAACGTCCCACTGAGATACTCTGAGTGGGTAGCAAATTTAGTCCGAGTAAGAAAGAAAAACGGTGAAATCCGACCGTGTGTAGATTTCAGAAATCTGAACCGATCATCGCTTAATGAAAATTATCCATTGACTAAGATGGATCACGTTTTAGAGAAAGTAGTCGGAGCTAACAGAATGTCTATGATTGATGGATTTTCAGGCTACAATCAAATTGCAGTGCATCAAGATGACAAAGAAAAATTTGCGTTCACTACCCCTTGGGGTACCTTTATGTATGACAAAATGTCTTTCGGTTTAATGAATGCAGGAGCAACCTTCCAACGAGCTATGGATATCGCCTTTGTTGGAAAAAGAGATAAGTTTGTTGTTATCTACCTTGATGATCGAACTGTTTTTTCTAAATATGATGCAGAACATTTAGCACACCTCAAGCAAACTTTCGAGAAATGTCACAAATTTGGTTTGTCACTAAATCCCAAGAAATCTCATTTTGCAATGCAAGAAGGTAAACTCTTGGGTCATATAGTGTCTAGGGATGGAATCAAAATCGAATCGAAAAGGATCAAGGCAATAGATACTATAAGTATTCCTAAAAATGTAAAAGAAATTCAGTTTTTTTTAGGAAAAATAAATTTCTTGAGAAGATTCATCCCTAACTTTGTTGAAATCGTAAAACTGATTACAGATATGCTCAAGAAAGACAGTGAGGTGAATTGGACAACTGAAGCCAAATATTCGTTTCAATGTATCAAGAGAGTGATAAGTGAAGCAACAGTTCTGGCAAGTCCAGAGTATACAAAGGAGTTTCTATTTTATTTTTTTTGCCTCTGAACACACTATCGCAGTTGTATTGTTACAGAAAAATGATGAGGGTTTTGAGCACCCCATTGCATTTTTTAGTAAAAGTCTCAGAGACGCTGAGTTGAAATATGACATATTGGAAAAACAAGCTTATGCAATGGTGAAAGCTCTCAAAGCTTTCAAAACTTACGTACTGCACTCAAATATCATTACTTATGTGCCTACAAGTTCTGTTAAGGATATATTGGTTCAGCCTGACAATGATGGAAGGAGAGGCATATGGTTAGCCAAGATCCAGGAATTTGACCTAGAAGTTAAACCAACTAAGCTTATTAAAGGTCAGGGTTTGGCTAAATTGATGGTTGAATCAAATTTGAAAGCACTCAGGATAAACCATCTGCAAGAAAATGAAGGAATTTTTGAGATACATGAACTCAATGTTGTTGTATCCACAACCAAAATTCTACCCAAATTCTCTTCTTCAATGTGGTACCACGATATTGTTTCTTATTTACTAACCCTTCAGTGTCCTAGCGAATTAACCCCATCTAAGGCTAGGACATTGAAATTGCATGTTGTAAAATATTGTATTATAGATGGTAAGTTATTTTAGAAGGACCCCCTTGGTTTCCTACTGAGATGCTTAGTAGAAACCGAAACAGAAAAGGTTATAGACAAATTCCATGAGGGAGTGTGAGGAGGACACCATGCTTGGTGAGAAACGACTTATAAAATCCTAAGAGCCGGGTTTTACTGGCCCAAATTATTCATGGATGTGAACTCTAAAGTCCTAACTTGTAATCCTTGTAAGTTGTTTACAGGCAAACATAAAGTCCCAACTTTACCTTTAGTTCCAATTAACAATGAAGCTCCATTTCAGCAATGGGGTCTTGATTTCATTGGAGAAATTCATTCACACTTGAGTGCTCAAAACAAATGGTTTCTAACTGCTACAGATTATTTCACCAAATGGGTGGAAGCTATTCTTACGAGAAACGCAACTGACTCGGTAGTGATCAGTTTTTTGGAGGAAAATATTTCATCCAGATTTGGTTGTCCTCGAAAAATAGTGGCTGATAATACTTAGACCTTCAAGTCCATGGCCATGATAAGCATTTGCCAAAAATATAATATTGTGCCAGGACACTCCACGACTTACTATCCACAGGGTAACGGTCTAACTAAGTCGTCTAACAAAACTCTGATTACTATAATTAAAAAGGTTTTGACCGAAAATAAGAAAGCATGGCATGTGCATTTAAAATATGCTTTATGGGCCAACAGGATAGGTACCAAAAGGTCAATTGGGATGTCTCCATTTCATATGGTATATGGTACTAACGCCATTTTACCAATAAATCTAGCATTGTCAGTAATGAAACTCTGGCAAGACTGAAATGAAGAACCGAGTAACATTACCAGAAGGATAAACTAGTTGATTGAAGTTCAGCAAAATAGGGCTGAAGTAGATGAAAAATTACAAAGATACCTAGATAATATGAAAGCTTTATTTGACCAAAAAGCTAAAGACAGAGAATTCCTCCCTGGTGATTTGGTCCTAAAATGGGAAGCCAGGAAATAAGATGCCGGTAAATATGGAAAGTTTGATCAGATATGGAGCAGTCCGTACAAGATGAAAGGTTCGAACCAAGATGAAAGGTGATTTTTTAGAAACTCTTTTATGATGAAAGGTTCGAACCACATGGGTTTGAATTTTCCTGCCCCCAGGGGGTCCTTATCTTGGTCATAGACCGGGACAAGGTTGCCTTCAGAGAAAATCCAAGGACAAACAGACCGATCATACTGACACTTGAATTTATGTTTGTGAGCCTCGTTGGCCAAGGCCACATTGCGACGCTGCTCATTGAGCCACTCAATATATAATAATCGTTCTTCAAGTGGAGAAGTGTCTGGCAATAATTGTACTGCCAACTTTAGGGACGAGATCTGACATTCGATAGGCAAGACTGCTTCCAGCCCGTAAACGATTTGAAAAGGTGAGAAACCAGCTGCAATCTTAACAGACCTTCGGTAAGCCCATAATGTCGAGTATAACATCAAATGCCAATTTGACTTGACTAAGTTGATCGTTCGTTGTAGGATGGTCTTAAGAGATTTATTTACAGCTTCTACCTGACCATTTGCTTGGGGGTAGTAGGGTGAAAAATTTTATTGCCGCAACCAAAGCTTTGATGTTAACTAGGTCATCATCTGGTTCTGAAAGTGACTGCCATGGTCAGTGACAATCTCTCTCGGGATGTCAAACCTTGCTATTATCTGATTGAATAAAAAGAGAGTCGCAGTCTCTCCATCATCTTTAAACGTTGGCATAGCTTTGACCCACTTCGTGAAGTAGTCTACGGATACAATGATATAATGGTGCCCCCTTGCTAAAGGAGGGTTGCATGTAGTGTAATAATTCCCCCACTCGGTGAAGGGACCAACTGTGATGATAGGAAACATGGGAGCGATATGTGCCCTCATCTTCCGAGAGAAGATCTAACACGGGTGGCACTTCTTGACCGATTCAATACAATATTTGATTAGTGTCGGCGAGAAGTAACTTGCTCGTAAAATCTTTTGGGTTGTTACCAACCCAAACAAATGACCACCACATGCTCTGGTATGGAAATCATTAAGCATGATAATTGCCTCTTCGTGAGTAATACATCGGTGCAGGATGCAATCTACACCTCTTCGATACAACATGTCGTCGAGTATGAGATCATTCTTGGCCTGATGGCATATATGGTGATGCTCATCACGAGAAGCAGAGGTGGGGCACTTCAAAGTCTAGAGATAGATAAGTATATCTCCGTACCAGGGATCCAAAGATGTGATAAAAAACATATCTCCTCTGGTAGGCGACTCTTCGAGCACAACATCACCTGACTCAACCGAAAGTTCCAAAATAAGTTCTGCGAAGACCAGTGACTTTTTGGATTTCGCTGAAACGAAATCTAAGTCAAATTCCTGGAGGATGACTATCCATCTATTGATCTTTCCGCCTATTACCCGTCATATCAACATGTACTGAAACAGATTCACAACAACAATGACGGTGGTCTTGTGAAACAAAACATAATGACGGAATCATTGAACATCATGGTCTGTTGCCAACGCAAGTTTTTCAATATGAGAATAATTGAGTTCCGGTCCGACTGGGTCTCGGCTCAGATAATAGATCACATATTCTGAGAACAAATCATCTTCCTGAACTAAGACCATGTCGATGGTTGACTCCGATGTAGCCAGGTATAATAAGAAATCTTTGTTATAGTTAGGTGGTCGAAGCAAAAGGGCAGTTGTGAGGGCATGTTTCAACGCTTCGAAAGAGCGTTGAGCGGCATTGTCCCAATAAAAAGGAACGTCTTTCTTTAGTAAGTGCATAAATCCCTTTGTGATCTCGGCATAGTTAGCGATGAAACGCCTTAAAAAATTCACCTTGCCCTGTAGACTCTGAAGTTGAAGGATTGTGCATGGGGGAGGCAATTGAATTATTGCCTCAAACTTGAGAGGATTGACCATGATCCCTGTTGTTGACACTATGAAACCTAACAAACGTCCTGATGTTCAACAAAAGCTGCACTTGTTTGGATTCAAGCAAATCTGGAAGTAGCGACATCGCTCAAAGATAAGTTGGAGGTGTGTGGAATGATCTGTTCTCTTGCGAGATCAAGATGCTAAATCATCTAAATAGGCATCGACTATATGCTTGAGATCATGGAAAGCAAAAGGCATGGCCCACTGAAAGGTCGCACCAACATTTTTGAGACCAAAGGGCATCTTACGATATGTGAATGTACCCCATGGACAAATGAATGTCGTTTTATGTTGGTCTTCGGGTTTGATTTGTATTTGGTTATATCCCGAAAAACCATCCATGAAAGAGAAGGCCTCACAACCTACACATTCATCAATTATCTGGTCGATGAATGGTGTGGGAAAATTATTGTTTAGATAGGCCTTATTCAAATCACGGAAGTCCGTACATACACGAATCATGCCCTGTTTCTTATTGACCGACACAAGATTTGACACCCATTGGGTCAAATGGATAGGATAGATAAAACCGTCTTTTAGAAGTTTCTCAACTTCGACCTTAATGGCTGCTACTTTCCTGGGATTAACTGGACAAAGCTTCTACCGAACAGGCTTGGCATATGGATAAGTTTTGATTTCATGTTCGACTATTTTTGGATCGATGCCCAGCATTTCCTCGTAACACCAGGAAAAAACATCATGGAATTATTTAAATAGATCTGTGTAGATTTGAATCTCTCTGAGGGAGCAGTCAGCTCCGACGAAAACATTCTCCACGACGCGAGGGGTTCTGGAGATATTGATCAGTATGGTTTAAGCGATGGTTGCCATATTACCCTCGGCATAAACCTCATGTGTATCTAAGGGATTAATAGGATAAGACCTATCTCCAGTCATAGTCAAGGTGAATTCTTCAGCTTTGATTATGCTTAACTCTAGGAGGAAGTATGATCTATGATGGAGATCGTCCCAGGGTTTTTCCAAACTAGTCATTGCTTCAATTACTGCTTCATCGGAGGGCAAGCTTAAGTCTAACGAATCGGTGTCAGCGAGAGAACCTTGAGCCCAAATAGGCTCTAGAGGCGGATCTAACTCTTATGCAGGAGTTGGATCAGTGTTGACAGAAGCTTGCTGGACTAAAGAGTACTCTACTTCAGCTATGGACAAGGGCATGGACATGCCCGGGTTCCCCGTCCCTTCCATCGTGGCTGATGGGAAGTAATTATCCATAGATCGTTGAAGTAAGTCATGCAAAACGATGAAACTTGGAAAATATCAATCTTATGGTGGTCAAATATCGGGTAATCGTAGATACCCATCAAAGATGGGCACAAACCAACCCCTGCGTTGACTACGCCTGGTTTGGGATTATCCATCATCGGGACCGCGGATACCCCCAATGAAGGGTCAGGTCTGGAGAAAGACAATTGATCAATGGTCACAATCTGGTCCTCGTGTGGAAACAACAAGATTCGGAAAACTGTAGCAACCACTGCTTGCATGGCGTAAGTCCAACTCCTTCCTAACAAGAGATTGTAGTCAATGGACGCGTTGACTACTTCTACCTCAACGCACATGGTCTTCCCTCCTAACTGCACGTGGAAAGAGGGAATGATACCATGTGGATGCCAAGTACAAGTGGATCAACATCGGGTTTCACACAAGTTTTGGGTGGGAGATAAGGTATGGTTACATTTGCAGAAATAGTGCTTCATATGACCCCATCAAAAGATCTTCCCACTCCAATATGAGCCTTACACCAACACCAAGGATGTGGGTGAGAATGATTTTGAGATAAGTATTCCCCCTTTCATTGGCTTGCACCTTGTATTTAATGTGGCACTGCTTTGACCATACATTAGTAAAATTTTGAAGTTAAAATAGGTCTCAAAACAAAAAACTGTGCTATCAATATTAATTTTAAAAGAACCAATAGGATTCAATATGATGACTTCAACCATAAGGGAAAATAGTTTTGGAGGGAAAGATTAAAAAAACTACTTTTTATCACATTATTTGCTTAACTCCTTATGGGTTTACTCAAATTTCAAGTGTAGACACTCACTAGATGCATAATTTAACTCCATATCCAATGAATACCCACTTTGCATATTTGTTTATAGACCCATAGTGAAATAAACTAGAAATACATGAAAAATGTGGTTCTTCATACTTTTGATAGACCCACAGTGAGATAAACTGGAAATACATGAAAAATACATTATTTTCATGTGTTTCCCATTTATCTCACTATAGTTCTATCAGATGTATGTAGAGTGTATACTCATTGGATGTGGAATTGAATTTTACATCCAATGAGTGCCTACACTTAGAATTTGAGTAAACCATTAAGGAGATAAGTTAAAAATACAATAAAAATGTAGTATTTTTTATTTTCCTTTGAAAATTGAACTCTTATTTTATTATTTTAACTATTATTTTATTATTTTCCTTAGGAGGACTATTTTAGACCTCAAAATTTCTCTAATGTTTTCCACCTCTCTTGGACACCTTAGAGGTGGCCAAGCACTTGGCCCCTACATAACTCAATTATGATTGCATTAAGTAGGTGATATTTGACCAGATCATCGACACCAAGGCACCCACTAGCAGAACATCCAACTCTATCAGGTCGTCAAACTAAGGCAACTCCTTCACAAAGGAAAGTGGCTCACCAGGAATCAGATTCAACAAAAGTTTCATCATTTGATGGAGGAACTTGATGCAATCAGAACCATTTATTCCTAAGGGGGGACGAATTATCCAAGTGGATATTAGTGGCCATCCACCTATTCCAGTATTTTAGAATGGTTCCACATCTTGGAATTTTTACTATAGTTCTTCATGACCCAAACTTCTAGTGCATTTTTCGAGCATTTCCCTTGTGTTTCTCGTAATGAACATAGGTCACAAAATTTTTTATTGTGTGGATTACCGAAGACATAGAGCATGGATTAAGCTTTATAATGGTATAAGAAACACCCTATCCATGAACATATCCAAGACAACCAACAACAATTTCTTGATATTTTGCAAAAATCCAATGCCAAGTACAAGTGGATCAACATCGGGTTTCACACAAGTTTTGGGTGGAAGATAAGGTATGGTTACATTTGCAGAAATAGTGCTTCATATGACCCCATCAAAAGCTCTTCCCACTCCAATATGAGCCTTACACCAACACCAAGGATGTGGGTGAGAATGCTTTTGAGATAAGTATTCCCCCTTTCATTGGCTTGCACCTTGTATTTAATGTGGCACTGCTTTGATCATACATTAGTAAAACTTTGAAGTTAAAATAGGTCTCAAAACAAAAAAATGTGCTATCAATATTAATTTTAAAAGAACCAATAGGATTCAAGATGATGAATTCAACCATAAGGGGAAATAGTTTTGGAGGGAAAGATTAAAAAAAGTATTTTTTTGTCACATTGTCTTCTTAACTCCTTCTGGGTTTACTCAAATTTCAAGTGTAGACACCCACTGGATGCATAATTAAATTCCATATAAAACGAATACCCAATTTTCATATTTGTTTATAGACCCGTAGTGAAATAAACTAGAAATACATGAAAAATGTGGTTCTTCATACTTTTGATAGACCCACAGTGAGATAAACTAGAAATACATGAAAAATACATTCTTTTCATGTGTTTCTCATTTATCTCACTATAGTTCTATCAGATGTATGTAGAGTGTATACTCATTGGATGTGGAATTGAATTTTACATCCAATGAGTGCCTACACTTAAAATTTGAGTAAACCCTTAAGGAGATAAGTTAAAAATACAATAAAAATGTAGTATTTTTTATTTCCCTTTGAAAATTGAACTCTTATTTTATTATTTTAACTATTATTTTATTATTTTCCTTAGGAGGACTACTTTAGACCTCAAAATTTCTCTAATGTTTTCCACCTCTCTTGGACACCTTAGAGGTGGCCAAGCACTTGGCCCCTAAATAACTCAATTATGATTGCATTAAGTAGGTGATAGTTGACCAGATCATCGACACCAAAGCACCCACTAGCAGAACATCCAACTCTATCAGGTCATCAAACTAAGGCAACTCCTTCACAAAGGAAAGTGGCTCACCAGGAATCAGATTCAACAAAAGTTTCATCATTTGATGGAGGAACTTGATGCAATCAGAACCATTTATTCCTAAGGGGGGGAGAATTATCCAAGTGGATACTAGTGGCCATCCACCTATTCCATTATTTTAGAATGGTTCCACATCTTGGATGTTTTACTATAGTTCTTCATGCCCCAAACTTCTAGTGCATTTTTCGAGCATTTCCCTTGTGTTTCTCACAATGAACACAGGTCACAAAAATTTTGATTGTTTGGCTTACCGAAGACATAGAGCATGTCTTAAGCTTTATAATGGTATAAGAAACACACTATCTATGAACATATCCAACACAACCAACAACAATTTCTTGATATTTTGCAAAAATCCAATGGCAAGTATAAGTGGATCAACATCAGGTTCCACACAAGTTTTGGGTGGGAGATAAGGTATGGTTTCATTTGCAGAAATAGTGCTTCATATGACCCCATCAAAAGATCTTCCCAGTCCAATATGAGCCTTACACCAACAACAAGGATGAGGGTGAAAATGCTTTTGAGATAAGTATTCCCCCTTTCATTGGCTTGCACCTTGTATTTAATGTGGCACTGCTTTGACCATACATTAGTAAAATTTTGAAGTTAAAATAAGTCTCAAAACAAAAAAATGTGCTATCAATATTAATTTTAAAAGAACCAATAGGAATAAAGAAGATGAATTCAACCACAAGGGAAAATAGTTTTGGAGGGAAAGATTAAAAAAACTACTTTTTATCACATTGTCTGCTTAACTCCTTATGGGTTTACTCAAATTTCAAGTGTAGACACTCACTGGATGCATAATTTAATTCCATATCCGACGAATACCCACTTTGCATATTTTTTTATAGACCCGTAGTGAAATAAACTAGAAATACATGAAAATGTGGTTCTTCATACTTTTGATAGACCCATAGTGAGATAAACTGGAAATACATGAAAAATACATTATTTTCATGTGTTTCTCATTTACCTCACTATAGTTCTATCAGATGTATGTAGAGTGTATAGTCATTGGATGTGGAATTGAATTTTACATCCAATGAGTGCCTACACTTAAAATTTGAGTAAATCCCTAAGGAGATAAGTTAAAAATACAATAAAAATGTAGTATTTTTTATTTCCCTTTGAAAATTGAACTCTTATTTTATTGCTTTCCTTATGAGGACTATTTTAGACCTCAAAATTTCTCTAATGTTTTACACCTCTCTTGGACACCTTAGAGGTAGCCATGCACCTGGCCCCTACATAACTCAATTATGATTGCATTAAGTAGGTGATAGTTGACCAGATCATCGACACCAAGGCACCCACTAGCAGAACATCCAACTCTATCAGGTCATCAAACTAAGGCAACTCCTTCACAAAGGAAAGTGGCTCACTAGGAATCAGATTCAACAAAAGTTTCATCATTTGATGGAGGAACTTGATGCAATCAGAACCATTTATTCCTAAGGGGGGACGAATTATCCAAGTGGATACTAGTGGCAATCCACCTATTCCACTATTTTAGAATGGTTCCACATCTTGGAATTTTTACTATAGTTCTTCATGCCCCAAACTTCTAGTGCATTTTTCGAGCATTCCCCTTGTGTTTCTCGCAATGAACACAAGTCACAAAATTTTTGATTGTGTGGCTTACCGAAGACATAGAACATGGCTTAAGATTTATAATGGTATAAGAAACACCCTATCCATGAACATATCCAACACAACCAACACCAATTTCTTGATATTTTGCAAAAGTCCAATGCCAAGTACAAGTGGATCAACATCGAGTTTCACACAAGTTTTGGGTGGGAGATAAGGTATGGTTACATTTTCAGAAAAGGTGCTTCATATGATCCCATCAAAAGATCTTCCCACTCCAATATGAGCCTTACACCAATACCAAGGATGTGGGTGAGAATGCTTTTGAGATAAGTATTCCCCCTTTCATTGGCTTGCACCTTGTGTTTAATGTGGCACTGCTTTGACCATACATTAGTAAAATTTTGAAGTTAAAATAGGTCTCAAAACAAAAAAATGTGCTATCAATATTAATTTTAAAAGAACCAATAGGATTCAAGATGATGAATTCAACCATAAGGTAAAATAGTTTTGGAGGGAAAGATTAAAAAAACTACTTTTATCACATTGTTTGCTTAACTCCTTATGGGTTTACTCAAATTTTAAGTGTAGACACCCACTGGATGCATAATTTAATTCCATATCCAACGAATACCCACTTTGCATATTTGTTTATAGACCCATAGTGAAATAAACTATAAATACATGAAAAATGTGGTTCTTCATACTTTTGATAGACCCATAGTGAGATAAACTGGAAATACATGAAAAATACATTCTTTTCATGTGTTTCTCATTTATTTCACTATAGTTCTATCAAATGTATGTAGAGTGTATACTCATTGGATGTGGAATTGAATTTTACATCCAATGAGTGCCTACACTTAAAATTTGAGTAAACTCTTAAGGAGATAAGTTAAAAATACAATAAAAATGTAGTATTTTTTATTTCTCTTTGAAAATTGAACTCTTATTTTATTATTTTAACTATTATTTTATTATTTTCCTTAGGAGGACTATTTTAGACCTCAAAATTTCTCTAATGTTTTCCACCTCTCTTGGACACCTTAGAGGTGGCCAAGCACTTGGCCCCTACATAACTCAATTATGATTGCATTAAGTAGGTGATAGTTGACCAGATCATCAACACCAAGGCACCCACTAGCAGAACATCCAACTCTATCAGGTCGTCAAACTAAGTCAATTCCTTCACAAAGGAAAGGAAAGGGGAAGTTTTAGTCATTTGGTGGTGCCTACAAACCATAGTTAAGGTCTTTATATATGTAATTATCCATCCTTTAGTTACCCTCCTTCCTTCCTTCCAAAACGTTACACAACCATGAATCTTAGGGGAGTACCACCAACCCCCAAGTACAATAGGGATATTGATTGATTACAGAACTCCCACCACTCACTAAAGTTGGTACTATTGGGAGAGCCACAATCCCTCCTTCCTATATTCACAATCATTCAATATTTAAAGTAGACATTCATTATTGTATCCTTTGTTTTATAAGGCACAATAATTTAGCTCACCTTCCCATTTTAATCCCCACATTTACACTTTATGAAACATAATGATTATATTTGTCAAAAGTGATCCATATCGCTTTGCTAAACCTTAGCCACCTCCCACTCTTGCTCCTTGCTTCTGCCCCATGTCTTCCTCCCCTTGAGGGGATGTCAGATCCCCTCCTCCCCCATCCTTCAACATTGTTTATTTTGCTTCATTGATTGCAACTCTTCCCAAACCTCCCAAGCACGTACCAATCAAATTTGTTAAGAGGTTCAAAGAAATATCGATTGTCCAAGAGCAAGAGAGCTCTAGGTCCCTCGCTCTGAAATTTTTTTGAGTATTGACTCATTGGACAATTTACAAGCATCGGGCCCTCGTTGTGCACCATGGCCATCTAGGTGGAGAAAAACTGGAAGCCCCATTTGAAAGGTAAGCTCTCCCACACCTTATGTGGTAGAGGATTTTTTCACTTTTTCGTTTAAAGAAAAAGTAGACTGGCATCTAATCTTCAGAAGTGGTCCACACTTCATGGGTTCTCGAGGTATGTACCTAAACCGTTGGACACCAAAATTATCCCCATAAAATGGCATCCCCTCTGTAGTCCCAGTTTGTGCTTTCCTTCCTTTTCTCCCCCTTCATTGTTGGAATGACAAAATCATCCGCAATATTGGAAACACACTAGGAAAATGTATTTATAGAGGAAAGACAAAGGATGGATTGCAAGCATGTGCCTGCATCTATGTCGAGGTGGATATTGAGAAAGACCTTCTAGAAGCTATCAATCTCACTATGGACAACTGGTCATATCTTTCGCTAGTCGATTAAGAACATGTCCCTTTCAAATGAAAAATGTGCCTTAAGTATGGACATTTCACCAAGAATTTTCCAAATCCTCATTTGAGCAACCCAATGCAAAAGGAGAAAATCAATGGAAGCATCCTAAAAAGAAGAAGCAATCATCGAAACATGGGGCCAACCCAGACAAAGATTCAACCTCAGAAAGAGCTCCCTATAATCCAAGTCCCCATCATGGTCTTGCTTCATCCTCCCACAAGCAAGACTAGGAATCCTCTAAAAATCAATATGAAGTCCTCTTTGATCAAGAAGAAGACCCTGTGGAATTCCCCCCCTTTGTCTTTCAGATCCCCTCAAAAGGAGATTACCCCAAAATCCCCAAAAAATCCCTAATTAGAACCTAAAGAAGGTGAAATTGTTGAAAGTTCGGAGGAAGAGACAAAGCAAGACTGTTCATAAAATCCCTCAATTAAAAAGGTAGGAAGAAAATCAAATTCCCAAATATGTGAAGCCACTGCAAAGAAAGACATAATGTTGGGAAAACAAGGAACCCTAGATGGACATACTCAGAAGAAACCCAGGAACAAAAGAAATCAAGGTGGATCCAAACCCCCCAAGGGGGGATTCTCCAAATCATCTAAATGATGAAAGAAATCTCCTAGAATTTTAGAGGACTCAAGAGCATGCATAAGTTCTCGCTCATTCGAGATCTGGTAAAATCTGAAACCCTGCATGTTCTTATACTCTAGGAGACAAAAATGAAGGATTCTGACATCCTTCAGGAAATAAATTATATCTAGTGCTCATACAAAATCTTGGAAGTCAGCTCAAGGGGTGTCAGAGGTGGAATATGCACTCTCTAGGACCCTCATATCATAGATCTGGAAAGTTGGCAAAGCACAATTGACTGGCTATGAACCACCCTCACTCACCTACCCTCTAGTAAGTATTTTATTATTTTTAATATTTACATGTCATCTCTCTATCACGAAAAAATGACCTGCTAGAATTCACTTCTCACCATGCATGGTAGAAACACACATCCCAATCTCATATTTGCGGGATATTTCAATACAACCCTACACTCAAAAGAAAAGAGAGGGGGAAATTTAGTCTAATATCCTTTTCGGGAATCCATAGAGCACCTCGTATCCTTTTTTGATCTCATAGACATCAACCATGTTAAAGGATGCTTTACCTGTTCCAACAAAAGGCCAAGCCCAGGCTACATCCCTACCCGAATGGATCGATTTCTCCTTAGTAGCTCCCTACTGGAAGATTCCCTCATTCCCTCTTCCCACATCCTTCCCTAGTCTGGGTCTGATCATTTCACCATCTCCTTGTCCCTTTCAAACCCTGAAAACCTTGGCCCCATTCCCTTTCATTTTAACCTCCTATGGCTCCAAGGTCCTTCTTTTTTTGACATTGTCTCCTCCTCGTGGAATGTATGGATTCAAAGTTCCTCAACCTTCATCTGGGAATAAAAACTAAAAAAAACAAATTCCTCCCTCAAAGAATAGGCAAAAATTAGAGAGAGGGCGGCCAAAGAATCTCTCAAAAATCTAACAGAAAAAATGGATGAAGCAAGGAATAAAATAGAATCTAAGGAAGTGATAGAGGCCCTCCTAACTGAGGAACAAAACATCTCCATCGAGTATCAAAATTCCCTTTATGTGGAAGAAGATAAATTTAGACTCAAATCCATAAGTCTATGGCTTCAATTTGAAGGAAAAAACACAAAATTATTCCATAGACAAGCCAAAGATAGGCTATGGAAAAATAAAATAAAAGAGATAACAAGAGAAGATGGAACAAATATATTGGATTATGACCAGGTTAAAGCAGAATAAAAAAGCCACCTCGAAAGGTTACTCACTAAGGAGGGAGAGATGGACCTCAATACCCAAGATAGACTTCTCGATAATATTTCATCTATGATCATCCTTGAAGACAGTGACGTGTTAAACCAGCCTGTAACTGAGAAGGAACTTTATGAGTCCCTTCGCCAAATGCACCCAGATAAAGATTTGGGCCCTAACGGATTTTCTTAATACTTTTATCAAAAATGTCGGCACATCTTTAAACATGATCTTCTCAAAATGGTCTACTATGTCACAAAATTAGCTAGAATAGGAGGCAACACCTCTGCAATGTGTCCTACAAAATCGTCTCCAATATTTTAGCCAATAGAACCAAACCTTTTCTCCCAAAGATAATTTCACCAAATCAAGGGGGCTTTGTTGAAAAAAGATAGATGATAGACAATATCATACTAGTTCAGGAAGCAATCCACTGAAGCAGGGAGTGAGAGGATAAATGAATGATAATCAAAATTGATATGGCTAACGCCTTCGACAGAGTTAGACGTAACTTCCTTCTAGCAGTTCTAAATAGATTTGGATTTGAAGCCGAAACCCTCTCATGGATCTCATCCTGCATCAACGACCACTAGATTGCGCCCTTGATCAATGGAAAACCAAACCAATTTTCTAGAAGCTCCTTTGGGTTGAGGCGAGGCTTCCCCCTCTCTCCCCTTCTCTACATATTGATGGTTGAAGCTCTTGGAAGACAACTGTAAAAATAAATACTTCTCAAATCAATCCCAATAATTAAGATAACTCCAAGTATTAAAAGGATAAACCACTCTCAATTTGTTGACGATACTCTCTTGATAGAAGGAGCCTCCACAATTATTGCTCAGAGGTTCAAAGTTGTTTTGGACAACTTCCTGCAAGTCTCAGGAGGCCTAATCAACAACCTAAAAAGTCAATTCTATGCATGGAACACCTCCTACAGAGTAGCCTCTATCGTTTCCCAAACCCTACAATTCCCTTTGATAGAGAAATGACAGACTTTCAAATACTTGGGAATCCCCATTTGTATTAAATATCTTCCCAACGCATCCTGGTCTCAAATATTGGATAAAACCAAATCCAAATTCACTCAGTGGGTTTCCATCTAGCTTAATACAGTTAGTAGAGTGATCCTTCTAAAATCTTTCCTCTCAACCATTCCAATCTTCCAATTCTCATCCCTCCTCACCCCAGTCTCTACCAAATTATCCATTGCACAACAATTGAGACACTTTCTATGGGAAGGAGGAAAGACAGACAACAAAAGACTTCAGTTAGTCAGTTGGAACATTTTCAAAGTGCGCAAATCCCATGGAGGACTTGACATCAGAGATTCAACGCCGTGTAATCTGGCCCTTGGTTCCAAAATCCTATGGAGACTAGTATCTGGAAAAATGGAATGGTAGAAAAAAGTCCTCCATAAATATTTGGGAGGTGACAGAATCAAATGCTTGAACACTCCCCTGCATGTTGGGGATGGCTCTCTGATTTGGAGACTCTTAAAATCCTCCCTCCCTCTCTTCCAAAGTCGAATAAATTGGATTCCATGCAATGGAGAAAAAATCTCAATCTGGGTGGACAATATTTTTGGAAACCCCCTCTTTGGAAAGAGCCCATCTTCTCCTTCTCTTCTCCTGGTTTCAATCTCATGGCATCACAACCATATATGACATCTTAAAGTGGAACAAAGAATTTCGTCGTTGTTTAGGGTGGAACTTCAATGTTCTTCCAGCTAATATTTAGGCTTCAATTCAACTGCCAATCAATCACTTAAAAGGATGAACCACTTTGCACAAGAACTTTAAAGACTCTAGGGGTTGGGGTAATGGTATGTATACAATCAAGTAGGAATATGCTTCCCTTCTGTCCCAAGTAGCCCTACCTCCCAAAGTGACTTTATGGAAAAGCGTTTGGAACATATATAGTCCTCCAAAAATAAATTTCTTTTGTTGGTTATTGGCTCATGATAATCTCCTAACCAGAGAAAATCTACTCAACAAAGGTTTCAATGGCCCATTTACGTGCGCCCTTTTTTGTGGTTTTGATGAATCTCATCACCTCTTTTTGGAATGTCCCTTTTCTAGAAAATCTTGGGTATCAACACTATAGGGATTGTTCCCAAAAATCATATGGCCGACAAGTCCTTAGCAAACTCTTCAACAGGTGGCAAGTGTCCTATAGAGTATCTCTCTCAAACACACCCCTTCTAAAATCATCCTTCATGTCCCTCCAAAAATTCCTATGCTGGAAGATCTGGTTAGCATGAAACAAACCCACCTTCTCTGATTAAAAAACCCCTCCTGAATTGGTGGCATCAAAGGCCCTCAGTCTCTTTGCTAACACTTCAAATCAAATTTTAAAAAGACACTCCTCCTTCAATTTCGGGATCCTAAGGAATCCTCTTGGTTGCAGTCCATCCTCCTCTCCAGAATCATTTCAAACAAAATTTCCAGCAATCCTCCCCCTTTCAGACCAATCTGGTAGCTTCAACTTTCAGAATAGGAATTCAACCATTGGAAAAAATCTCAAACTGGTGACATTATTAGCTTCATTGGAGCCTCAAAAGGAAACCCCGGGGTGGCAGGAGATGGTGGGGTTATATTTTTCCTAGGAGGAAATGAGAAGCTTTCTTACTCCTAAAATATATGGCACTCTACCAACAATCAGTTCGAGGCCTATGTTCTTCTCCAGGGACATCAATTAGCCAATGCTCGAGGAATTCAATCCATAATTATAGTTGGCGACTCCAAATCAACCATCAACTATGGCAGGATGAGAACACTTCATGTTAATGACCTCCTCAAAGAAATCTCCCAGCGCATCCATTTAGAGACTCAGTCTTTTTTAAGTATTGATCCTCTCCATGTCCTCGGGCTCAACAACAAGGACGTGGACTAGCAAGAAAACCTAACCATTACAGAAAGTTTTGGAACACTCATTATCGATGGACGAGTCTCATATCACCACATCCCATGAATTTGATATTATTTTATTTGTCTTTATTTTTCCTTAGGGGTGGGCCCCTCAAGCCCCCACCCCCTCTTGAATTCCCTTCATGTCCACCCACATGTCCCCCTCGAATTCTTGTCCCACTCACACCCATGTTTTGTCATTCTCCATGGCACGTGGTGCCCCCTTCTCTTCTCCCTGCACATGCCTCAGACTCATCTCCCCTCCTAACGTTCCCATCGCCCCCATGTGAATTTCCTCATCAAATCCCTGCACACATACTCACCGCTCTCCCTCATATCTGGAAGATTGTGTCCTCCTTCAACTCCTCTGAATCTTTGTCACTCTCATACCAGGCAACCTCAACTTGCACATATGTCATTATCAACTCATTGTGGATTTGGGTCTTTAGCTTGTCCACTCATCCTCAGCCCATAATGGACAACAATTGAAATTCTTGTAAACATTTATGGCACGAGCCTTTTAATCAGGTGCACAACATTGCTCCTCTTGTCCTTTGCACTTTCAACCTCCCCTCTCTTTGACTGTGTTCGAGATTCCACTCAACTCCAATTTGGTTAAGTCTGTTGCACTCAAGCAATACACAATGTCTTGAGAAATGGATAGGGGAAATCAAAGCAACTCAAGGTGAATCAAGGACATATCGTTGGAGGACCATAATGACCTAGTCACCATGGTTCAAATGCTTCAGATTTAGGTTAGAGGACTCTTAGCTCAAGTCCTCTCCATCTTGGAAATAACAATCCAACATCGTCAAAATGATCAACAAATGCAAAACAAGTGCGCAACACTCAGGACTCAAATCGAGGAACTCAGGCTTCGACCTAGTTCCAACATACCCTCAAGGTCAAATTTGGCAACTTCAGAAGAAGCATCATCTCCAAGGGATCTCCATCAGCTTCTAGACTTAAATGCCCCCCACATGATTCCAAAAATGCAAACTTAGATGGTCAAGACCCACCCAATTCTCCATAATCGTATGCAATGCTTTTTTGTTTTTATACTAGGCAACTTTTGCAGAATATATTCAATGAAATGTTTTGCAATTATGCATAGGACAAGGTCTATAGAGACTCGGACCGAATTTATCTCAAGTGCCAAATATGTAAATCTGCAAGACCTGGTTTCAAAAATTTTGCATGTGTATGTACTCTCTTTGCACTATGTGTAGCTTTTATAAATATAAATTTCCTAGTTATTGTGAAAAAAACACAATGATTCAAGAAATTTTGAACCCCTCACTTATGAATGAAAACTCCACAAATACATATATGGTTAGTTACCAAAGGAGCTTGACAAATTATAAATATTTTCTTCGAACTACCTAACTTCTTTGTGTTATAGGAAAGTTGAAGAAACATATTTTTGAAAGGTTAGATTACCTATGACAAAGAAAGCATCATATCCTTGATTGAATTAAAAGGGGTGAAAACTTTATTCAAAAGTCATCTTTTAAGGCATTGTCTCATTGTTCTATGTTAAAATCACAATTTTCTTTTGTTTAAATTAAATTTTTTAATGGAAATGGATTCTCCCTGAAAAAACCTTTGGACACTTGAATTATATAAAATTAACCTCTCAAATCTACACATCCAACAAGTTCTTACCAAATTTCAAAAAAAATTAAAAATATATATATAAAAAAAATAAAAAAATAGGACAATTAAACTATGGCATCTTTTAAAGAGATAAGTAAATATAAGGATAGTCCTTATGCCCCGCAAAGTCTTTGTTGTGACATTGCAAAATCACAAAGTCTTTGTTGTGACATTGAAAAATAACATGCGCAAGAAAGTATGTTTTAACATACTATAAACAATCTTTGTAGGTCATCCCATTTTCTACCGGCCAACTAAATCCTTATGTTAAAATATCATCCTGAGAAAAAAAAGGAAATTTTTAATACATACAAGGCGATTCCACCATCTTGTATTCTTGAGTCTATGGACATTATACCATCAGTTACTTTTAAATATATGGATTATGGGCAAGCATTCTCGACTGCACAACGTTTGCACCGTTCCCAACATTTTGGTTGCTTGCCAGTGGCCAACTTCAGATGCTTCTGACTCTGTACAGACTATTCCATGAATAATAATCTATAAACATTATATCTTCACATAGATGGCATAGATTGAAGTAACAGCTTATTTTAAATACACAAGCAGTGTACTTTTGAAAAAGAATAATGAAATTATTCCCAAGCTTGGAAACCAAGTTCAGTCATCAAGCCAGGCCAAACTAAAGGTCTCTGGAACAACATCAATGGTGAGATTATGAACGGTAGATGCTTTGATGGACAACCACGCTTCATACTCCTTCTCGCTGTCAGATATGATTACACGTTTTAGAGATCTTTGTTTGACTGTAGGGAGTTTCTTCAATCCTGAGCACTCCCTCATGTCCAACGTCTCTAAATTTGATAGCTGATCAAATTCAGTGGGAAGGTCCTGCAAACACCTGCACAGTGAAATATCTAAATATTCTAGTTTCCCAAGTTTGCAAATGGAAGGTGGCAACCTTGACAAGCTCGGACAAGCAGACAATCTGAGCACCCGAAGTGACTTTAACCTTCCTATGTCATCAGGTAAGTTTTGGATAAGATGGCAATTAGTGACAGACAACCTTTGGAGGGATGTTAAGTTGCATAGTTTGACTGGCAGTTCCCCCAAATCACTACAATGATCAATATTAATTTCCATCATGTTTGGAAAGTTCAGGGATTCAAGTTCCATATCCATTAGAGTCATATTCCCAAGGCCCTCACATAAGCATACAGACAACTTTTCCAACCTCTCCCAGGATATACAGTTCTCATAAAGAGAAGGAACAATCAACTTATTAAGAAGCACAGACCTAATTTGAACAGGCGAAGGAAATCTTGGCAACCCACTAATTATTGCACGCATGGAACTGTAATTGTATACTATAAGAACCTTCAGTTTTGGCATGCTATGTAAAAATGTTGGAAGACAGTATTGATTTGCCTCAAAGAATAAAGCCAAAGCTTCCACCTCAGAAAAATCAATTTGACACCAATCTTGCTCTTGCATTGCACCTACAAGTCCCAGAAATATAAAAGTCAATGCATTCTGCTGATAAAAATGTTTATCAAACGCCTTAACAAACTTGGAAAATTAGTAAATTGAACTAATAATTATTCAATGTTTCGTGAGCAGCCTGACCTGTGTGAATTGAAACAAGCTGAGCGCGAGATGACTGATCTTTGAGAGTATTTAGCCATTCTGTGGGAATTTTATCCTCTTTGCGAGGCATGAAGAGCCTCTTAGGAGAGATGATGCTATCCTGGCTGGCCAGGTGCAAGGCTAAATCTCGCGTTACATCATGTTGAGAAAAAGAGAGCTCAGAAGCACAGCTATAATCGATGGCCCCACTCCTAACCCATCAAAAACTTGTATTAACCAAACCAGTCATGGTCATCTCAAAAGCCCCATTTTATCTTTAGTTTGACACTAACATACTTATTTATCTTACCCTCCTGGTTTCTGATCTTAAATTTCTTTCTTGTATACATTTTAGCATATGTTAATAAGCCTCAAGTAATGTTCATGATTTATCGAAGGATGCCAAGGCCCAAAAGCACAAGAATTTAAGTGAAGAAACATACATGAAGACGCCGAAACAATAATCAAAACAAATTCATAGGCAGCGGTAAAAGTAAACAAGTTCCACAGTACATACCCTGGATAGCCCGTGAGATTCAGGAGATTTCGACTTGCAAGTTCTAACAAGACCTCAAAAGCATCTGTCCATTCCATCTCGCGGACATATACCCAAATATCCAATAATGATTCTACGCTGAATTTTCTACCTTTGGGGAAAGCCCCCAAATCCAAAAAGCACTGTTTATGCTTATCATCAAGGACATCTATACTCGTTTCCAAGCGTTTAAGAAGACTCTCTTTGTGATATTCTGATATAGATTCTGCTTTTGAAAGTTTTCTCTCAGCATTTTTCCAAATTGGCCTGGGCTTACCGCGCAAAGAGCTTCCAATGACCTTGAGGGCAAGTGGTAAACCCTTACACTCTGCTGCAACCTACAAATATAATACTAGTAAAA
>ML803896.1:0-13360 GCA_009831015.1 Picea engelmannii
GTAGAGACAAGACAGTGTTTGACCGAGGTCTTGCACCGAAGAAGAAGAGGACGTTCCATCAGGGGCACTTTGGCTGAGCCTGGCCTAGGGGGGTTGACCCAATTCCAGTGGAACGTTTCCCTTGGATGGCCCAGGACATCACCTAGGAGCCATTGACGTCACCTTGAGCATGTGACAGTTTGACAGGGCAACCGACACGTGTGGCATGGTTGGGAGGCCCAAAGAGGGCCAACGTTTTGTCATTGTGTTGCATTTACCCTAAAAAAGGGCTAACGTCTCCCTCAGTAGGGCTTGACGTCTTGCTTATGATCAGTTAGGGTTTTGACTTGACAATTTAATGTAAAAACAATATGATTTTGGTTTGTAGCCTTGTCAGCTATTTTTAATGACCTAAAATTAATTAAAGGTCATGATACAATATATATTGAGGAGTTTTATCCTCATTTTGACATAACTCATCACTCACTCTCATAGTGAGGTCTGATTTTTGCACCCTATTAGGGTTATTGGCTATTTTGAGGAAGGCACACTTGTTTGGAGAAGAGGTTTTTGGCAATTTATGGTGTTTTTCTTGAAGGAAGGTTTACAACTAGGGTTTGCATGCTACTTTCTTGATGATTTGTAAGTATTTTTCTGCAAAACTTCTTGATTGAATTGTTGTAGTTTAATTTCTTGCATTCTATTTATATATGTACATTGCTGAATCAAAACCCTAGGGGACAAACACACAAGTAGGTCGTTGTCTCATGTCCCCTAATAGAAAAACCTTTTGAGCCATTGAAGAAGAAGAAGAGAGCTTATCCATTGCTACACTCCTTCTATCTTCCTCCTTTAAGCTAGCCATACTTTTAAATTCAAGAGAAAGAGGACGTCCCAGGACTAGGCTATCTACACCTAGGGTCGTTTTTATTTTAGGGTTTGATGAAAGAGCCTTGCCTTTGCAACACTCTCCCTCTTTAAGATCTCTTTTCTTGATTTTACTTGTCTTTGAGCTAGCCATTTGTCGGGAAGGAGGAGAGAGCACAAGGCCTTGCTTAAGCAACACCAGAGTGAGCCTCTCTCCCCTAGGGTTCTGTCTTCAAGGCCCTGCCATTGCAACACCTTGAAGCCTTTCCCTCTTGTCCTTTAAATATCATCCTCTTCAAGTTATGCGTCCTTCTCCTTTTGACTCCATAACCCTTGGCACTGATCTTTAGCCTCCAACGTTGAAGTGAAAGTGATTGAAACAACTCTCAAAACTCTTAAATTTGAAGCCCTAACTAACTGACTAACCCTAATTAGGATGACGTCACTCTTGGTTATTCCATATTGACGCAACATTTGTCTTTGCAAACAATTAGATGATGGTGTAAGAACATTTATTGAGTAAGGGATTGAATAAATACATTGTTGACTACATCATCTCAATATTTATTGATGAATTGATATTTTTCCACTGCTATATTGATAAACACCGATCTCATTGATATCTATTGTTATAATTGCTAATCTTTTGATATCAAATAGTTATATGAATTACTAACCCATTGAATTATAGACTGCATATATTGTTTTGCTATTGTCTTGTTCCGGGCAGGTGTTCTCATTTGGGGATACACTTCTTTATTGGATGTTTAGACAAACTATTTGATCTTGGTGGTAACCTGTGAGGAGGGACTTTTACTTTGATCTTTATACCTTTGCCTCTTCAAAACCCCAGTTTACCGGGGATGTCTCCCCTGGGCCTAACCTCCCTAAAGAGAAAGAACCTCCCCATTGAGGTGACATTGCGTGGGGTAGGTTCCTGTTACGCCAGTTTGGCCTCTATCTTCTAGCCAGCTGACCTAGCTACAAACTGTGCGATAATAGGACCAATTTCACCCATGTCTTGTAAGAAAACCTATAATTTGGTTTGTACAGATTATGTCACCAAGTGGGTAGAGGCAAAAGACCTATTCAGGGCTACAGAAAAATCCGTTATCGAATTCATCTATGAAGACATATTTACCCTCTTTAGTGTCCCTCGTGAAATTGTTACAGACCAAGGCACTTAATTCACTTCCAAACTGATGAGAGAGCTAACAAAGAAATATGAGATTAAACACTGTAAATCGTCTCCATACTGTCCGCAAGCTAATGATTAGGTAGAGTCTACAAACAAAGTTTTGGAAGCTATCTTTACCAAGACCGTTCAATTACATCATCGTAATTGGGTTGATAGGCTTCCAGAGGCTTTGTGGGCATATCGGACCACCTGGAGAAACACCATTGAACATGCCTCTTATGAGCTAGTGTACGGGAAACAAGTACTTCTACCAATAGAATTACAAGTAAGGACCTTTTGTATTGCCGCAATATTGGGATTAAACTTATATGAGGCTCAGAAACAACGAGCCCTTCAATTGAATGAGTTGTATGATATCAGACAAGATGCCATCCAATGAACAATGTTAGTCCAAAACTAGAGGAGCAAGTGGCATGACAAGTTTATTAAGAAGAAACACTTACAACATGGTGATTGGGCTTTATTGTTTGATTCCTGATTTAAAACCTTCAAAGGCAAAACTCACCACTCGGTGGTTGGGTCCTTATGAGGTAGTCACTGTATATGCCAATGGAGCTATGAAAATCAAAACAATTGATGATGAACAAGTCTCCTTTGTAGTAAATGGACACCGACTCAAATTTTATCACAACCCCATTTCCAAAGAATATTTTCTACAGGTCATGTCAACTGACAAGGCATTGGCCTTAGTAGATGGGGAAGTGCCCCCTTGTTCTTGAAGTTTTTCTGAATTTTCTACTGTACATATGTAAATAATTTTGAATATTGTTGATTAGCAATTCTAGAGATTTTCTGTAGGTATTTATCTCACCAGGAGTAGATAGTTTCAAGGAAATATAAAAGAAGAATTTTTCTTCAAAACATTGCTATATTTGAACCTTGTTGTTTGCTAAGCATCAAATGAATAATGACTTGCTGTAGTTAGCCATATTTTTGCAAAGATTTTCATCCTCTCTTTTTCTTAAGGCATTTTAAAAATCAATTGCTCTTGAAAAACTTCACCACTATATAAGGAAGTGATACCGTAACCATCAAGCTTAGAGGTCTCTCGTACAATTTTCCCAAGAAACCTGAGTAAGTAAGTAAAGTATCTTTATTAAAGAGTAACAAGGCGATATGATTAGCGGTTAGTCATTGAAACATCACAATAACTTACAAAAGAAGAAAGTGAGTTGAGCCTAGAGATACCTTTCTGTTCTTTCCCAATGGTACCATCCACTACACACTAAAATACTTGATTATATAATATCTTTAGATAGGCTACGTCCACTTAAGTACCCCTTAAATCAGGACAATCACTAAGGAATATATATAATAGAAAGTCTTCCTCTAACATAAATACCATGCCAATTAAAAAAAAAAGAAAAAAATTGTTTTCAGAGTTGTACCCCCATCTTCTTGCATAAAGCAATCTTATACTGAAATCTTAAAAGATGGAGGGCCAGTCTCTGAGAGTGTAAGAGGATAACCCACCGGGATACTGAATAGGTCTGCTGGTAGCGAGTATCGACCTATGGTATGACTAGGTAAACCCGCCGGAGTACTAAACAGGGTTTTTGATAGCGGAGCATTCTACCTAGCGAGGATGATAATCTGACAAAAATAAATAAGAAATTTAAACTTGTTCTGATGTATGACATTACTTGTAGACAAAGTAGACATGAAGTATGTATGGTTAAGTTAAGGTTAATGAACTCCATAAATTTTCTATTGGGAACTAACTTTGAGACTATCTTGAAACTCTCTTGCCTACCTCTTCTTATCTATATATAGGATCTCTTATCCTATAGGTGGGGCCATCTTTTATCCGTCTTGTCAAACCAATCTGTGAAATTTATCTCTACACTTAAAAAGCTGTAAATATTTAGCTATTGGGAGAATTAACTGGTTTCCTATATTTTTGATTGTGAGGTGTCATAATACTTAGGTGTGGGGGAGGGGTTTCATCAGTTGACAAATGATACAACTGCCTATAAGAAGCAAAATCTTAGAATCTTTGTAAGAATTTCTGTGTATTGTTTTCATGACATAGTCTAGGACATCAACAATTATTTTATTTTTGAAATGCTAATTCCCTGACCAAGAAGACTATTGCTACCCCCCCAATGCCTTCCACATTTATTGATCCTGCACTGAAAAAGCTACAAGAGGTAATCTAACAAGAATTCCCTGTGGTTCCCACAAATAGGAGAGGAGCTAATTGATTTAATAGAGGACCCTTTTGAAAGAGTACCTGAAGCACAAGAGGAAAACCTTATGAAAAACCCCTGACCACTTTGGACCCTATCCAAGTATCCTCCAATCTAGAAATCCCTCACAAAAGACTTAGGGAAGTGTCTACAGAAGAATTGAAGCCTCACAGGAAGACAAAATCTCAACCTACTTCTCCTCATCAACCCCCTGTTACTCCTACTTCACAGATGCTTATCCTAGATCCTAAAAATGATAGACTTTCTACATCTTTCAAGGGATCTAAGCCCTCCTCCGAGATATCTGATCTTGCTCCAACCATTGAAAAGCTACAACAGGAAAATGATCAACTGTTGTAACAATTGGAAGAGAGGAAGACTCTGGACATGCATCTTCACCATGAAAATGCAATACTCCAAGCAAAGGTGAATTCCCTTCAACGATTGGTTGATGAAATGACCAAAACCAATCACAACCTCATGGCACAATTGAAACAACATAAGAGGCACAAGACAAAATCTTCAGGGCAAGAGGGAGAAGTTTCTAAAGCTAATCCTTGTCAGCAGGTTTAGTCATGTGGGACAATTCATTTTTGTTTGTAGTGGGACCTGCAAAATCTTAGGTGTGTGGGTAATGTTGGGCTCACGATTTGGTTAATTTAATGCTGATGATTAGATCATTTTTGGCTAACATTACATGTGTATTTTCCTATTTTGAAGAAGTTTTGAAGGATTTTTGTATCAAATCGCCATAGCTTACACTAGGTAAGTATGATTGATGTTTTATGATGGTTTCAAGTTTAATTCAACATTATTTAATGATTACAAGGAGCTAATGCACTATTTGTGTGTCACAGGGAAAAATCGCATGGCGTTTTTCCATCCAACAGCTCATCCAGTACTTCATCCGACACTATTACAGGAAGCTAACTTAAATCTTAATTTGTGGGAGCATGAAGTGGAATTTGAAAAATATGGCACATGGGTTTTGTGCATAATATGCCCAATTAGGTCCCTTGTGGGTTGTTTCCTGAAATTCTGAATGGATTGAGAGCAATTTGGGGTTTTCAATTCAGCATCCGATACTGCGTCCGACACTCCATCTTGCACTAAAACCATGGGCGATTTGGCGATTGTTATATCGGCGACCAGTGATGGGAAAATCAACGACATGGGTTTTTCTCGTGCTCGTGGCCTCTAGCTACTAGGCTTCTGACAACTTGGATTGGGTTGTTATGTTGAATGTTGATTGGCTTGCTTAGTTTCTAGAAGCCACCGACGGTTAATATGCATTAAGTGTAATTTACTGTATTTAGAGGAGGTTGACCCTTCCAACGTCGACCTCTCAATTTGTAACCTCTATAAATACCACAAAAGTGGTTAGAAAAATAGTTAAGAAGGATAGTTAAGCTTTGTTTTGCCATTTTCAAGACATTTTCTCTAAAACTGTGTTTTTAATTTTTAATGCTGAAATCATGTTACTTGAGCTCGTGATTCATCATTGAGGAGTAGCCACGACCTAATGGGGGGCCCACCAGTGTTCTGGGTTAATATTTAATCAATTAGCTTATGAATTCATATAGTGTAATTGCCATTTCTTTTATTTCCTGTACATGGGTTTTATTATGTTTATTTACTGTGTAAATTGTTGTTCATAAATTTAATTGTTGCAGTTTATTTTGCAGGTTATTATGAAAGCTAGTGTTAATATGCAATGACTTTTTAATTTATAGGAAACAACTTGCAAGTTTAGATACTAACCCCTGTGTGTAATTAGATGATATTTAGATTTTCTATATGCTGAAATAGAGTTTAAAACAGAGTTGAAACATGGTATTTAGTTCATGGTTTCTTTGGCAAGTTTCGGTGGATGGATAGTTGTTAGTTTTAGTTTTCATTTCTAGTTTGCTTATCTAATTGCTATTTAATTTGCTTATCTAGTTGTTACTTAGTTTGCTTATCTTGTTATATGCTGAAATAGAAATAGGATTTGTTTTATGTTTTATGAGTATTTCCCTTTGAAATTTAATTTGTTAAAATAAGATTAGTTTAATTTACTTTATGCAAGTTCCATTCTAGACCTAGGTTGTAATTTTAATTCCAAGTTTGATTATTAAGTTTAGTTTTTAGTTATGAATATGCTTACATTAGCATATAATGCGTTTAAATTTAATAGAATAGTGTTTTTCATATTGTTGATGATTAGTGCATGAATTGAAGAATCACATGGATATGCAAGGTAGTTGATGTTTCTTCTAGAATGGATAAGTTCTCACTATATTGTCTGATTCATACCTTTCACTTTGCTATAGAAGTTAATATTGAGTTTATCCCTCTTGAGTTATCGTTAATTGTTAAATGTCATCGTGATATCATAAGACACCGAAGACATAACCATCAACACTATATTTGAGTTTTCTTGCTTTTGTAGATTAGATAATAGTTCCCTTGCTTTGGTAGATTAAATAATAGTTTTCTTATCGTAGATTAAAGAGTAGTTGTTGATTACTTTTATTGTCATGATGCTTTGAATTTAGTAGATTAAGATTTCCTTTCATAAATTAGAAGTAATTATGAAGTTTAATTTAAGAATAGAGTTCACTTGCTTATTAGTTTGATTAGTTGCTTATTGAGTAATTTTGATTAGTTTAATTGCTACAGAAGTTACCATAGGTTAGTTAGTTGATTGCTTGCTTGTTTACTTGCTTTGATAGGGTAGTTGCTTGCTTGTTTATTTGATTTAATAGGGCAGTTGCTTGCTTGTTCATTTGTTTAATTGTTGTTGCTTATTGAATTTGAGTAGGTTAATTAAAGTAGTTTGCTGTTGTTATTGCTCATTAGATAGATTAAATAGATATTTTTCTTTTGCTCATTATAATGGTTAAGTTAACTTGCTTAAAGTAGGGTTTTAATTTACTTTCTTAGAACAATCCATCGATCCATTGTTCAAAAGTTACTTAGGATAAATAGTTTAAGTTTCTTGATAGGATTTGATCATTAATAGTCTTTGCTTGAATAAATTAGCCCTTCGATAGCCCATTTCTTTAATTAGACTATACTACTTCTAGCCTTTCTACCTTGGCACATATAGTGCTACAACTCTAAATTTACTTACCCCAAGTTGACAATTTAATTAAGGGTTTTGTAGTGCATATAGAACACCCATAAAAAACCGAAGGCCAACCCCCGAATATCTCCTTTTTGTCTTCTAGGTGTCTCTTTAATTTCATGGTATGTGGGAGCCCAATCCTAGTCCTCTTTGAAGGGAAAATGCAATTTACTTTTTGTGAGATTTATAGAAATTATTATATTTTTAACAAAGGCTTCTATTATTTTTTGAGGTTCCTAGATAACTATTCGAGACATTATATTAATTATTTCTCAAAATTTTAACTTTAAGCATGAGATTTCAAATGTGTGTATAGTAAAATATTTTTGGATCTTAACAAAATGATCATTTAGAGTTCTTTTCCCTATGCAGTCCTTATATTCTTTCCTTGTGCTAGATAATGTGTCTTAGTTTGTTGAATACTATGATGGAAATGTTGTTCTATGAGACTATTTACTCTCTTGGATTATAATCTTGTATTATAGTGTGAATATTTACTTGTTGTGAGATGCATGGTCCTCTCTCAGGTACTCTTTGTATGTAAATATTTGTTTCAAGAACAAGCCTAGTCCTCTCTCACACAACTTTTATATTATTTAAATATAGAGGAGTACCACCTCTTTAAAAATGTAGGGGGTTTTATCCTCGTGATGTTATCTTAAAGACCATAAAACAATCTTTTAGATCAACACCCTTGAGCATATTATGGTTTGACTGAATGTTGTTTCACTTAGAGATGATGTCACAAATCTTTGGAGATTTCATATAGTTCTCTTCATCTATGATGTCACACCCTATCCCTTGGAAATTGCATTTGCGATGATGAAATCATGATTTGATGCTTGTTCGACCAACCTAGCATGGGGGCATCCCTTTTGATGATGCGTTGGCACTTGATGGTGACGGGACACGACTTTTGGGGTGAGAGATGTGACCTTTGACAATGCTTGCAGCCTTTGGTGGAGATATGTGGCCTTTGGAGGCACCTTTACCCTTCTAGAGCATGGCATCATAGCCTTTGGAGGTTCTCACACTCACACATGTCACTTTTGAAGGGACATTTTTATGTATTTTCACTTTATCTTTATTTTGGAGGTTATTTTTGGGGTTAACCTTAACCTATCCACCTTTTATCATCGATATTTTATGTTTTTAGGGGATTTTGAGGGTTATAGCGCTAGGGTTGCCTCATATAAGAAGGCTAGTGCTCCCTCATTGACAAATCATAACTCACACTTGTGGATAATCACTTCTCTTGTGTTCTTATCTTGTTTTCTCATTATGGAGTACTTATTCACAACTCTTCGAGAATGATCTTGTGGATGGTTTGCTTATTTTTTAGTGGATGATTCTTGATTTAGGGTTTCCTCATGCATAGATACTTGGTATAGTAAATGTTATGTCCAAGTATTTATGTTTGTTCTTGGTGTTTTAAGTGGATGCTCTATCTAACTGTTGATAAGTTGCATGTTATCTTGTTCCCCTTGGATAATTTTGTTTCAAACCCTAAAAAGGATTGTTACTGTGCATTCCCTTGTTAAACATTCATCTTAAGCTTGTTTAAGCAAATAAGGTTAAATTTAGGGATTGTGATTGCACATCCCCCTAAACTTCTATGAGATTTTGTTTCAATTGGGAAGAATTAGGAAGACCAAGAAATTTTGACATGACTTCCTATCTAGTTTATGTTATAGTTTATTGCCATATCTTCGAGGACTTTCCTAGAGCTAAGAATGTAGACTTCAAGAAGGATCCAATTTCATTATGGTATCCAGTGTTATGGAGGCACAAATCCCCATACAATTTCTATAAAGTGAAAAATGGTTTTTTGTCCTCTTTTAAAATATGATTCACAGTCCAACCACGTCCAAACTATCATTAGAAACTGCATCCTTTCTGTTAGATAAAGGAGTTTCTGAAGCCATGGAGGAGTTCAATTTTATTAGACTTTGTGGATTTCAAGGGAAGCCCTCTCCACTGCCATTTTATGTTTCTGATATAATTTTTGTCATTGAAGTATGCAAATAGTAAAAATATTGGGCATATTTCTTCAACAAGAAAAAAAAAGCAATTCATTATGTTGTCGTGGAAAGTTGGAGAAATATCCGTGAAGAACATTTCTTGTATCCAACTCAATTTGACCAGTTTAGTTTAAAAGAAGTACAAGAAATTTAGGGTTTTGACTGTAAGGATTTGTTTTTGGCATACATGTTTTCAATTGGATATGGCTCATCTTTTAGTAAGGCCGTGCAATTAGAAGAAGGAGGGGGAGATAACCAAAATACTCCCAATGCATCTCATGGAAACACCCTAGATGATATTGAGGCATTGGCCAACGCAGATGAATATTACAAGAAACAGGGTGGAGAAGTGACAAGTAAAAATCCAGGTTCACTTAATGTGTCACAAAAGAGCACCTCGACAAAAACAAAACCCCGAAATCGTGTTCAAGAACAGATAAGGTCTTCCACTGAAAATTCAGATGACGATGGAGATAAATACCCTACCAAAAATACAATTGAAAAATCACACACAATTCATTATGGACTCGATGCTCTTATCAAAAGAGGAATTACAAGAACAACTCGATGCCTTGAAAGTTGCTTGGGGAAATGAATTTAATGACTCAATTGAGTATTCAGAAGAAGAAGTGGAAAGATGGTTAGTCTGGTACTGAACAAGAATGAAGATATTTAGGACACACTTCATCAATTAAGACTTGATCTTAAAGAGTTGGAAAATTAGTTAATTGAAACCAAGACTAAGAATTATATAACAGTTGCTCCTATGAGGGAGTACATTGAACGATGGTTAAGGAAAGCCTTGATTAAAATAACTATTAACAGATCAACAAGAAGACAATAATACAATTATGCGACCTCCAACCCAACAACATTCTATTAAATACACATCAACACGCAAATAATGGTTATGATATTCCATCATAGTAATTTGAGTGACCACTTTGTTTTGCTCTCACCTCTTTTTCTTTCTTAGTTAGTAGTCAATTTTCCTTTCCTCTTTCAGAATTCGTGAAAACCAAAGGCCGAGCCCCAACTGTATCCTTTTTGTCTTTTAGGTGTCTCTTTAATTTCATGGTACATGGGAGCCCAATCCTAGTCCTCTTTGAAGGGAAAATGCACTTTACTTTTTGTGAGCTTTATAGAAATTATTATTTTTTTAATAAAGGCATCTATTATTTTTTTAGGTTCCTAGTGAACTATTCGAGACATTATATTAATGATTTCTTACAATTTTAATTTTAAGCATGAGATTTCAAAAGTGTGTATAGTAAAATATTTTTTGGATCTTAACAAAATGATCATTTAGAGTTCTTTTCCATATGCAGTCCTTATGTTCTTTCCTTGTGCTAAATAATGTGTCTTACTTTGTTGAATACTATGATGGAAATGTCGTTCTATGAGACTATTTACTCTCTTGTTTTATAATCTTGTATTATAGTGTGAATATTTACTTGTTGTGAGATGCATAGTCCTCTCTCAGGTACTCTTTGCATGCAAATATTTGTTTGAAGAAGAATCCTAGTCCTCTCTCAGACATCTTTTATATTATTTAAATATAGAGGAGTATCACCTCTTTAAAAATGTAGGGGGTTTTATCCTCGTAATGTTATCTTAAATACCATAAAACAATCTTTTAGATCAATACCCTCGAGCATATTAGGGTTTGATTGGATGTTGTTGCACTTGGAGATGATGTCACACCTCTTTGGAGAGTTCATAGAGCTCTCTTCACCTATGATGTCAAACCCTATCCTCTGGAAATTGCTTTTGCGATGATGACATCATGATTTGGGGGCATCCCTTTTGATGATGAGTTGGCACTTGAAGGTAATGAGACACGACTTTTGGGGTGAGAGATGTGATCTTTGACAATGCTTGTAGCCTTTGATGGAGATATGTGGCCTTTGGAGGCACGTTTACCCTTCTAGAGCATGACGTGACATCCTTTGGAGGTTCTCACACTCACACATGTCACTTTTGAGGGGACATTTTTACGTATTTTCACTTTATCTTTATTTTGGAGGTTATTTTTGGGGTTAACCTTGACCGATCCACCTTGTATCATCAATATTTTATGTTTTAAGGGGATTTTGAGGGTTATAGCGCTAGGGTTGCCTCAAAGAAGGCTAGTGCTACCTCATTGTCAAATAACAACTAACACTTATGGAGAATCACTTCTCTCATGTTCTTATCTTGTTTTCTCATCATGGAGTACTTATGTACATCTCTTGGAGAATGATCTTGTGGATGATTTGCTTGTTTTTTAGTGGATGATTCTTGATTTAGGGATTCCTCATGCATATATATTTGGTATAGCAAATGTTGTTTCCAAGTATTTATGTATTTTATTTGTGTGTTAAGTGGATGCTCTATCTAAATGTTGATAAGTTGCATGTTATCTTGTTTCCCTTGGATAATTTTGTTTGAAACCCTAAGAAGGATTGTTATTGTGCATCCCCTTGTTAAACATTCATCTCAAGCTTGTTTAAGCATATAAGGTTAAACTTAGGGATTGTGATTGCACATCCCCCTAAAATTCTCTTTATTGGTAAAATTATAGAGCTTATGATCACACAACTCTAGTGTTTGACCTTGTTTTCACCTCTATCTCTTGCTAGATGCCTGAGAAGACATAGGACGACACTTAGGGTTTGAGATTGTTATACCCTAGGGTTTGTTTTCCTTGAAGATTAAGCCTAGGTTTGTGATTGTACAACCCTAGGGTTTTAATATTTAAGCCTTCTCTTGCTTTTAGCCTCCATTAAAGTTGTTGCATTGACTCCATATGCCAAGGATTTAAGATGACACTAGTCTTTTCTTGCTTCAAGTGATACAAAACCCTAGTTTCTAGCTCTTTCTCTCTCATTGTCTTGTGTTAGCTTAGGAATAGTTGCAGTGCATCTTCATACCTAGGCTAATGTCTTACATCTTAGCCTAGATTCATCATTTGACATCATTATTACTGCACTAACTACATTTTCAACCATTAGGGCTTGTCATCTTGTATCTATTTAACATAGTTTAATGCTCTTTCGTTCAAGCCATTATTGGCCAATGGTTTACTAGTCTTTTATCTTTTTTTGACATATCTTTCATTGCATTCTCGTTGATTTTAGGACTGATTTATTATTGCTGCTAAAGACCCATGGATGCACATTGTAGAGGGAGGATTTTCCTATCTTCAAAATACTACCATTCCTAGCCAGCTAGATGCCCCAGTCTAAAATCACAGGGAGATATTTATATGTTTTCACTAAAGACTAACCACACTAGTTTATAATCCCTTCTTCCATTGTAGTTCCATGTCACACATTTATTAATCTAGTTAGGGAACCAACCTCTCCCCAACCTTGAATATATAAGCAACACTCCATAACAGGATAGTTGTTAGTTTCTTCATAGTTCTTACATAAAGGATGTCTATTAGGACCAACTCTATTTATTTTTTGAATATCATCCCATGTTAAGGCTTTGTTATTCAAAAGAAACCATATAAAATTTTTATCCCTTGATGGACATTTAAATTTCCAAATTCCCCCCCACTACCGCACACAATTCCTATAAGATTCTTTTGAACTAATAATGAGATATCCATATTTTGGAGTACAATAACTAGAGGGGTTCTTTGACCAAATAAGCTCATCACCTCTCTTAGTGAATCTCACATGGATTTATTTAAGTATAGCTACAAATTCCCCCAAAATTTGTGTCTCCTCACCTCTTAAATCAAATCTTTTCATTGGAAGCCACCCTTGCCCCGATATGGTGGTCAAATCAAGATAAACAATATGTGTTATCTTGAAAAAACCTCTATATCACAGAGCTTGAATCATATTTCATGGAAGAATAAAATATCTACCACTTCCTACCCATGGGTCCTCCCCCATTGTAACATTCATCCCATTCCCCACCTTCCACACTAGACCTTCTCCCATTAAAGAGAATGCCACAACCACTACTTTCATGATAACTGAAACATTATGCATATTTTTTT
>ML803896.1:14645-27362 GCA_009831015.1 Picea engelmannii
ATTGCTGTCATTGTAGTTCAAGTATATTTTTGCATTAATGTCTTCCAAAAAGGCTTCTGTTCCTTTTGAGATTTTCTGTACGCAAGTGTTGTAGTATGAAGCTCCGTCAGGTCCCTATAATTGACTGTTGTTTTTTGCAAATGTTTTCATTGCAAAAAGTATACAAAAGTATCTTTTGACTCTGTATGAGGTCATTCCAAGAAGGATTGATGCATATATTCGTATACTTGATCATTTTGATATTTAATTATTTTCCATTGGCCCATAGCCAAATGAAGCCCCTCTTTCGACCTCCGGTCTGCTTCTTTATTGTTTTCCCTGTAGACATGTTGAAAAACAAAAGGGTCAAAAGATGTTTGTAATCGAGCGATGTCTTCCACTAAGGAAGAAAGTCTTGTGTTTATGCATCTTTGTGTGCCTTTTATATAGTTTATGACATTTAAAGAGTCCCCAAAAACATTTAAGGAGTGACAACCCTTTTCAATGGCGAAGACATTGAGTAGTTTGAGGCTCATTAGTTCTGCAAAGTTGTTTTTTCTCGTCCCAAAGCTAAAGGTCAAAGCGTAGTAGTGTGAATATGAAAGGAAGATAATTCCTCCTCCTCCGCAGTGATTAAGTTGTGAAGCCTCGTTGAAGAAGCCCCATGGGGCAGATTTGTCGATCTCGACCTCCTAAGGCTGTATAGTAGAGAGTCTTGGACTCTACGAGGGAAAAGAGGACATAATAGCTAAAATTTTGGCTGTTGTGATTTTTGGTGCCAAGGGGACTCCTTTGAAGATAATAGGATTCCGTGCTAGCTAAACACCCCAAATGATCAAAAGTGGATGCACTCTAAAACTTTTGTAAGCTCTATTTTTCCACCAAGATTCCCAAGTGTGTTCCAAGTTTTGACCCTCCCAACTACAATGAAGGCCTAAAAGTCTGGAAACTTCAGTACATACTTTTATGATAAAAATAGACTTTAGGAAGAGATGTCACATATTCTCTCCTTCAGATTTGCAGAGAGTGCACCAACCAGGGCCATATAAATTTCTCTTCTGAAGATTATGCCATGTTGAGACTTTATTGAGTAGGACATTCCACATAAAAAATCTTGTTTTTGATGGAATTTTAATCTTCCAAATTTTCCCCCACCACCAAACCGTCTCTCGAAAGCACAGATCTGAGTTTAATTTTAAATAACCCAGCTTTGGAGTATAAGTCCCTCAGGGAGCCAAGTCCCAGATCATTTCGTCCTTGTAGTCTCTGAGCCTTATTTGAGAAATCTTTAAAGAATTTATGTATCTTTCCAATTCAAATGTTTCTTCTTCTCCTAATCCCAGTCTGTTTACATCCTTCCAGCCTTGTGAGCAGAGGGTCGAGCGTCTTTGATCAACCACATTGTTTAAATGAGCATAACCCAAAGTGTGCAGGTGTTGTATCAGTTGATCTGAGAGTATATGTTGTCCCTCACTTCCTGGCCAAGGGTCTTTTCCAAGTCTGAAACGTTGTTCGTTACCTATTTTCCACGCTACACCATTTTCAATGATCAGGAAGACGTTTAAAATTGCTTTCCAGATCACCTAGGCACCTTTCTTTCTCAAATATATATATATATATATATATATATATATATATATATATATATATATATATATATATATATATATATATATACTCCAAGGTAATATCTCACAGGAACCCCCGAGTACTTCCCCCCTTTGTGGATGGTAAATGGGGAAAATCGCTGACCTTGATGTCCGTGGCAAGCCTAACCCCAAGGGGGAACAAGAGATTCAAACCCGTGACCTCTTTCGTTGGGGATAGCTTCACGTCTAGCTCAGAACCACTTGAGCTAACCCTTGGGGCTTCTTAAATTGGAGGACATGAGGGTGGGGTTTGATCCACTTGTGTGTGCACGAATCACAATATTATTTAATATAATATTTTTGGGTTCAACCACACATTCGAACACTACCTCAAGCTGCCCCCATGGCTCCAGGTTAGGCCCTCACAGGAATTGAACCTTTCCCAATGGTGAAAAACTCCTTGCTTTATACCATTGGATCTAATCCCCTTGGGATACAAAATTGGAGGACATGGGGTGGGATTTGATCCACTCATGTGTGCATGGGTCACAATATTATTTTTTATATAGTATCTTTGGGTGCAACCACATGGTCAACCACTACCTCAAGGTGTCCCCATGGCTACAGGTTAGGCCCTCATAGGAATTGAACCTTACCCAATGATGAAAAACTCCTCGCTTTTCACCATTGGATCCAACCCCTTTGGGCATATATATATATATATATATATATATATATATATATATATATATATGAGAAAAAACTATGGATCCAACCCCTTTGGGCTAGAAAATTGGAGGACATGGGGATGGGATTTGATCCGCTTATGTGTGCACGAGTCACGATATTATTTTTTAATATAATATCTCTGGGTACAACCACACGTTCGACTACTAGCTCAAGGTGTCCCCATGGCTCTAGGTTAGGCCCTCACGGGAATTGAACGTTGCCGAACAATGAAAAACTCCTCGCTTTTCACCATTGAATCCAACCCCTTTGGGCATATATATATGAAAAAACACACACTCTCTCTCTATATATTTTCATATATATCTGAGAAATAAAAAAAACTATATATTCAAAAATAAGAATATACATATTTTTGTCCTTTGTAGAGACTCATAGAATAGCAAAAACCAATCAAGCTTTTGCACATTTCATATATATATATATATATATATATATATATCTGAGAAAGAAAAAAACCATATATTAAAAAATAATAATATACATATTTTTGTCCTTTGTAGGAAGATACTCATAGAATAGTAGAAGCCAATAAAGTTTTTGCACATTTCCATTAATTCATATCAGGATCGAGATCTACCTATAGTTCAATCTTTCAGAAATAAATAGATAATAAATAAAGATGAAAGAACATTTTATCAAACGTTCCCCTATTTTAGGAAATCAGAGATATATATATAAGACCTATCTGGAATGGATAAGTTAATCTATTTGAAATTATTATATATATGAATAAGTTAATATATATGTATATATATATCTCCGAGAAAGGAAAAACTATATATTCAAAAATAAGAATATACATGTTTCCGTCCTTTGTAGGAAGAGACTCATAGAATAGCAGAAGCTACAAAAGATTTTGCAATCCACACACACACACACACACACACACATATATATATCCAAGAAATAAAAAAAACTATATATTCAAAAATAAGAATATACATATTTTCGTCTTTTGTAGGAAGAGACTCATAGAATAGTAGAAGCCAATAAAGTTTTTGCACATGTCCATTAATTCATAAACATGATTGAGATCTACCTACAATTCAATCTTTTGGAAATAAATAGATAATAAATAAAGATGAAAGGACATTTTATCAAACTTCCTCAGATTTTAAGAAATCCTTAATCATCCATGTTGATATGACGATCTTCTTCAGATAGCCCAATCAATAATTTGAGATAGCTTAACTTATCCATTCCAACTAGGTCTTACAAAGCCCTTCCTGAATATATATATATATATATATATATATATATATATATATATATATCCAAGAAATAAAAAAACTATATATTCAAAAATAAGAATATACATATTTTCGTCTTTTGTAGGAAGAGACTCATAGAATAGTAGAAGCCAATAAATTTTTTGCACATGTCAATTAATTCATAAACATGATTGAGATCTACCTACAATTCAATCTTTTGGAAATAAATAGATAATAAATAAAGATGAAAGGACATTTTATCAAACTTCCTTAGATTTTAAGAAATCCTTAATCATCCATGTTGATATGACGATCTTCTTCAGATAGCTCAATCAATAATTTGAGATAGATTAACTTATCCATTCCAACTAGGTCTTACAAAGCCCTTCCTGATCCAGATTTGATCATAGAAAGAATTCTCTTGGAAAAGAACAAACCGACCGATTCCTTTCTACCTAGGTGTTAAAATTTTCATCTTCGGGGATGGAGATTCATGTAATGATGAAAACAAGGTAATGATTGATAGAAAATTTCAATAGAGGTTGATAACTCCTAATCTTCCCATTGGTTGGACAAAATATCGATCTGATTAATCTAAGGAAATACTCTTTGTTCCACAAGGAATTATAATGTGTTTTTATGGTTTTGCATGTCTATTGATTAGCTCTTATATGTGAGATACAAAGTGTTGTGCGCATCAACCCATGCAATGTTTTAGTTAACACGTTAAGGTTCTTCAATTTCATTATGAGAATAAACCTTCTCATTATGATCCTCTTAATTTTGAGATTTAAACTGGTGGCACGAGGAATTTCAGTCCTCTGCTCTACCAATCGAGCTATCCTGGTTCGGGATTCTATTAACATAATCAGATCATTCAATCTGGAGATTTGATCCAATACAATAGTTATATGACAAGTGGGTTTCTATATTGGATAACTATGTCCCTGAGCTCTAGGTTGAACCTTTTTTCAAAATAACACCCTCAAAAAATAGTTTTATTTATAAAAACCATGTTTCAAATATTTCATAAAGTATTCAGTCTGATTGTTCAGATTCAAATTTCAATTTCAGTCTGGAATACCTCTATTCAGGGATAATCCAATTGAAAGAGAATGAATTTCAAATTCCATTATACAAAATAAGCGTTTTCTCAATCCGTGGAGAATCGGACAATTTGAATAAGATATGATGTATGCAAGAGCTACAACCCAACTTAGACATCACTGGAATGGCTCATGCTAACCTGTTATATGTTAACTCATGGTTTTTCTACTTTAGGTCTGCTGGAGGAAATGTAATGATCCAAAATGTACCTGGATAAGTCCATGGTTAAATAACTATCTGGCACCGAGAATGATGCAAGCCATACCCAATTGAAAAATAATATTATCTGAACACACACACACACACACACACACACATACACACACACACACACACACACACATACACACACACACACACACACATTTGTTGTACAACGTGGCACCATGAACCTTTTCCTTGAATCAATCTCCAAATACTTTAGGTTGCCAAATCCTTTGAAAAATGAAAGGTATTTTTTAATCCCCACCGACCCAAGGCTTTTGGAACAACTAGATTTTACAATTTTACACAAGGGATACCCCTTTTCTCATACAGACCAAAGAAACCTAAAATAAAATCTCCTTAGCTTTTCTAAAGTCCTTTTTGGAATCCGTGTGAGTCATATCCATAAAACTATAATATATTCCAATACTACCTTAACCATGACCAATCTACCTCCCCTAGAAGGCCAACCACTACAAGGAAAACACCTTGTAGCATAGGTTTTTAGTGTTACAAGATTTGGAAAATGTTTCAAAAACATCTTCTCTACAACCTCCACTATTCAAAGAGGAGGTTTTAGCGGATGTTGTAACGAATGTTCCATATAACTATTTTTTTTGGGTGGGTAGAGGTTGTAGCGGAGATTTTTTTTTAATTTTTTTTCCGGTGCTTGTATCGGTAAAAGCGCACCAGTGTGCACGTGCACAAAAAAAGCACTTGTGCTCTTAAAACTATTACACACTGGTTCCGTATTTTATTTTATATGAAACACCGTTGCTTTTTGTGTTAGTGTATGTACTAGTACATGTTGTTTTTTTATGCAACAACGATGCTCGTATAAATATTACGCACTGGGTTGTTTCTTTTGTTTTATGACTAACCGATGTTCTTATAGTCCGTACGCACTGGGGCCTGTACTACCATGTGCACCAAAGGATAGTGAAATTTCAAATATTTGAGGTGAGTTGTTGTAGCTATTTTTGGTTACTAAGCATCAATACATATATTCTCCCATTAAAGGGAATGTGGCAACCACTGCTTTCCTGATAACTGAAACATTTTGCATATTTTTTGTGTGGCTTCCTTATCCTATCTTCAATAGTTTTAGGATATACGTTCATCCAACATGTTCTTCTTTTAAAAATATATTAAATATAGTTTTACATACATACATACATACATGTATGTATGTATGTATATTCCTTAGAAAAAAGTGTAAATTTTATTTCATCCGAAGAGAAAATAAATTTACATTATGTAGAAATACATGTAGTCATGTATTTTGTTGTGCTAAGTATACTAAAAAAAGGGTACCATATGAGTACCAAAAACATGTCAGTCCACAACCACAATTCTCCACATAGGGCACAACCCCAATAGAAGTTAAGAAGAAAATCCCCCATGATCAGTAGATGAAAGAATACCAGGATCATAAGTTTCCAGCAGTCAACACTAGAAATACATCATTAGTGAAGAGACTGGATCCAATAAGCTGAATATATATACATTATAGCAATCAAGAGATGATATCCAGATGGGATGGTTCTTCTATAAACAGGTTGTGCTAGAATTCAAAATGTTCACCATGTCTATCTTTTGTAATCAACCATTGCCCAAAACCTAACTAAAGGCCCGCTTTAGACAACGAATCTTCCTCCATGTGTCGCTCCCTCCCCCCCCCTCCCCCCACAAAGAGTAAGAGAAGCTCTAAATACATTAGCTTAGTGTAATTTTTTGTGCCTTTTCCTAGTCCCATTTCCAGTTTGAAGAAATGAGTGTCAGAAAGATAAAGTAAAGCCTCCCCCCACTGCAAGATTGATTATTGTTCTGCAAAGCCCTGTCAAAATAAGCCCATGGCCTGGAAGAATCCACATGAATATCTTGAGTTTCTCTTACTGGACTCAAATATTTTTCCTAAGGGAAGTGAGAGAGAATGCTGAGCCCTTGGGAAACAATAATGTCCAGGGTTGTGGATTTGTCTTGGAAAATGGTCAAATTTCTTGCAATCCAAGCACCTCGACATACAATCAGAAGAAGTGCCTTAACACCACGATTTGGAGAATTTGATACCCACCCTTTCCAAGCTTCCTCCATTGTTGACCCAAACCACTTACATTCATGTCCTAGAGTGACTGGACACTCCTGCCAGATCTATTTTACAAAGGGGCAGAGAAGAAATAAGTGTAGTGTTGATTCATTCTCTGACTTGCATAAAGAACACCATCCTGACCCTTCCATTTTCATGTTCTTCATTTTGTCCCAAGTTGGGATCTTGTTTACAATCAAACACCAGATGAAAATTTTGGCTTTGAGTTGACATCGAACTTTCCAAAGTCCCTTCCACCACCATAAAGGCTCCTTGTGGTGCTGATCTATATTTTGTTGTATATGGCCCAATTTCGGAGTGTAAATACAAAGCATGGCGAATTTCCAGATGCGCTCATCCTCTCTATCCACTATATGTATATGGGCCAACTTTAGAGCATGTATGTAATTTTCCCAATGGACCAAATTCCCCCCCTCCAGACCTAGTTGTGTCGAGTCTATCCACCGTTGGCTCCAAATAGATGTGTGGCCCTGATAAACAATATGATTAAGGTGGAAATATCCTTGAGTGTGTAAGAACTGAATTGAGTCTGGCGGGTGAAGGTGTTTGTCCTCACTACCCGGCCCAGGATCCAAGCCTATGCGAACATTATAACCTTTTCTGATGCACCAAGAAATCCCATCTCCCACAACGACATGGGAGTTGATGATTGCCTTCCAAATGATGGAACATATTGGTCTCTTTTTTTGTGGGTTTCTAATCCAGTCAACCACAAATTCCAGATGGATATATTTTTGGATGACCACATTTATCCACATACTTCCTATTGATATCAATTTCCAACAAGATTTTTCTACCGATGCTTTAGAAAATAAGAATATGTTTTTTAGACCCCAGCCTCCTAGCACTTTTGGGATCGCCAAAGACTCCCATTTTACCCATGGCAGCACAAATTGATCCTGCGTACCCGACCATAAAAATTTGAATCAGATTCTTCTGGTATTTTCTAGCACTCCTTTTGGTATCCAAGCAAATGACATCCAGTAAACAAGGATGGCTTCCAAAACGGATTTAATGAGGTCCAATCTCCATGCTTTGGATAGACACCTGTAGCTCCGGACTTTGAGTATTTTTTCCATGTTGGATATTAGCCAAGTCCAATCAAATTTCATGTAGACATTTTTCTTCAATTGGAACTCTAAATATTTCAAACCCGAATCAATATCCGTTACTTCATATGGGAAAAAGGATCGGTAGAAAGTTAACTCTTTTGCTTCCATATTATTGACCAAGAGTGTAGATTTCCTTTAATTTATTTGCATTTTTGTTGTCCTACTAAAAAGATCCAATATCCTCTTCATATTTTATGCACCCCCCCGTTGCCCATTATAGAAGAGTAGTACATCATCCAGAAAGAGAAGATGTGTTAAAGTTAAAGCAGGAGATATTGCAATTCCATGGAGCACCCCACGAGATTTTGCATTTTCCAAAGCACAACTAAGACCCTCTGTGACTAGGATAAAGAGTATAGGTGACAGGGGATAGCCCTGTCTTATCCCTCTCTCTGCATGAAATAGGGGAGAAGCAGTTCCATTGATGATAATTACAAAAGTTTCTGAGGATATGCAACTCATAACCCAATTAATGAAAGGAACTTTGAACAATACTACTAACAAGTATGCTACATCATCCATAAACCATGTGTCAACAATACTACTAACAAGTGCCTCCAACCATGTACCAAGTATGTACCAAGCATGTATCAACTACTCATCAACTATGGCTCATCAATATGTACCAACATCATCAACTATACAACTCATGTATGTGCCAACTCATCAACTACTTGTCTCAACCATGTACCCAACATGTACTTCAACCAAAAGCCCTCATTAATTTCATCATCCAAATATGATTTGTAACTCTGTAATATACCTAGTGTATATGATCACATACTTGCAAACCTTCCTCAACTTTAACAATAAGAGACTAGCATTTTCATCAAACTTTACTTTAGTCTCACATGACTAGTTTTGGATTAGTCAACAACTCTAACTTGAAATATTCATAACTATGTACCTGTAATGATTAAATATATGAAAATATTACACAATGTTCTTTAGTGTATTTTATTCAATTCCTCTAGGTGTCACTACTTGGAACCTCTCAGAAAAGGAGTTATAGAAAAAATAACATACCTTGTTGAATTCTGGCTTATTATAGAGAGCGAACTTGTAGAGCGTGCCCCACACAGAATATTTGTTATATGGATATGAAAATTTTACAAAGAATACTACAGACTGTACTCTAACCAACAATTTTTCTCTTACTTAATTTGGATCCGTTATGAATAAGTTATGACGTTTTTACCCGAAACACCTATTTTAGACTAGTTTCAGGACTAGCCACAAACCTTATTTTCCACATAGTGTAACTCCAAAAATAAAACGACCCACAAGATAAAATTAGTACCACAACTACTTGGATATGTTTTCTCAATGGCCTATCAATATCACGATCTGAATCATTCTAAAAAATAAATTATTGTGAAAATGGYGAGATGACCTGTAAATAACATACCTTAGAAAGCATCATTAAAATAATTTATYCTCCCTTGAATTTCGGCCTTCTTTACTTCACCTTCTCTCTGAAATTCAGMTTAGATGTCCTTTGGTTACCTCAGTCACMTGTATATATTCAATATGCTCAAGTGTGATATAAAATGAGAGAGCCTTGCCTCTTATTTATACTTTCATGTAGCTTCCTCAAGGGGTTACCTTTTAACCATCTTAACCCACTTTCCTTTTTTTAAGATTAACCAACTTCTAACCACTTGTCCAATTAGTAATTTATCCATTAACTTTGTTATTTAAATAACTTATTTTGTATCCACTTTGACTTATAGTACACTCATCACTTCACTTTACCTCAAGGGGTTACCTTCTAGCCATCTTAAACCACTTTCCTTATTTTATGGCTAACCCACTTCTAACCACTTGTCAACTTAGTAATTTCTCCATTAACTTTATTATTTAAATAATTTCTTTTGTATTCAATTTAAATTATAGTACACTCATGACTTCACTTTTAATTTACCTTCTAAAAATATCTTAAACCACTTTGACCTTTTGGGGCTTCTAGATGACTCATGAGGGTTCTCCAACTTCACATGGCCATAACTCTTTAACCGTGAGGAGTTATGTGACGTTCCACATACCACTGAAAATGGCATGACATGTAATATCCATATATAATAGTATTTCCTTCAAATATATCAAAACTCATACCATTATCCATCAAACAAACTTGGGTCCATTACCCAAACCTGGGTTCTCCAACTTCTCATGGCCATAACTCTCTAACTGCGAGGAGTTATGTGACGTTCCACATACCACTTGAAATGGAATGACATGTACTATCCATATAGAATAGTCTTACCTTCAAATATATTAAAACTCATACCGTTATACATGAAACAAACTTGGGTCCATTACCCAAACCTTTGTGCTACCAGACTTTCTCCAAGGGTTGAAATCAATCACTAAGGGTTGATATAAATATAGAATATCACTCTCCAATGGTTGACATCAATGAAAACCAACAATTCATACCAACTATCCAACAACCTAAGCCAACTCCATGAAGCTTTTCTTTGTCCATAATTCAAAAGGTAGACCAGGTAGACAAACCCAAATAGGGGTCACGTCTATACGTTCCTTGCTTGCATAAAAAGGGGGGGTCCATATTTTTAGAATAATTGGAGTGGAGTATATACTCCACGAATGATTTATAACCCACTATGACTTGCCTACATTTCTAAATTTGAAGCAGAGCTAGCCCCGAGCTAGGGTCTGAACATAGTGGGCCATACCAAGGGAGGTTGACCAAGCCTTATCAACACATTCCTTCAATAGCTTGATGTTGAATATACACCCCCGAGCCATGCCCACCACCACCGTATCAACCATTTCCATGACCTAGGGCTATGATATATCTATCCCTAGAACAAATTTGACCACCCCCTCTGTTTTTACACACTTATTTTTCCTGTGCCTTGGGGTGACAAGACTGACTTCTCTTCTAGCTCTGGTTGCAAGCCTCTGTTGTCCCTGCATTCTATTCTGGCCACCGGGTCGACATCTCCTGAAATCCTCTCATACTGGGATGGTGTGACCAACAAAGAATCAATATACCTTATTGAGTCCAGGGAGACCCCGCTGCCCAGAGTGGCTAAGTGGGTGAATGGGATTGATCCTTGGTTGGAAAGAACCCAGGGAAATCATCGCTTAACAAGTATGTTTCTAGAAAGGACCCAAGAAAACCTAGATCTAGTACATCGCATCCTCCAAAGAGCATTGGCCCATACCCTGGCGAGATTTTCGACCAGATCGAGGAAAATGGAGGAAAAACCTCCAGAGGAATACTAAAATTACTGATAAGTGGGGGATACAACCCATGGACTATGAAAAATGGACCTTTAGAATCCTTACCAAAGCCCGAACCCGAGCCTAGAGGGTCCACTAGGTTTGGTATGCCGCGCTATAGTGATGAACACCACTCCAAAGATGAGATTCCAAAAGAGGAGGGATCACCAACCTCCAACCCTAGACATGGTAAAAAATTTCTCTGGCCGAGTAAACGACATACTGACAACTAACAATTTCCAAATCTCATGTCCCTCTAGTGGGTCAAGGGAATAATCTACTAATTCCTCCACTTCTTCCATAGACAATGAATAAAATGACAAAGGAGAAACCTCATAGTCTCCTATCAGGCTATTGGTTGACGTCAGGAATGGCATGGTATCCCAAACTGCAGTCTAACGTGCTAGGGGTTTGAAAGAGATAGCCTAGGGTTTCCACAGAACGCCCCATATTCCTTATCCACAGTCCACACACACACATGAACATATTTAATATATTCTAAAAGAAGAACATGTTGGGTTATGTATAGAGGGGTAAATGAAAAATTGTGAGAGACATGTCACTTTTGTGATGAATTTCCATAAGTATATGTAATGTAAGAAAAGCTAAAGGACGAGTAATAGTCATTCCTACGAATGAAAAAAAATACGTATATTCTTATTTTTGAATATGAAGTTTTTTCTTTCTCGGATATGTAAGAAAATAACACATATAGAAGACACTAAATCTAGTCGTGCAAAGAATATAACACATACGCAACACACCCAACATCATCTTGAGTGAATATTCCAGTACTTGAGTAGAATAATTTTTTTTTGATGCCTTTTATGATATTGCATTCATACTGATCCTATGTTTTCTTGACAGGTTCAAACATGTCTCCTCAGAAAATGGAAATGAGTAAAGCCCCAAACACCAAAGCCTTTGCCAGCAACTGACAAGATGAAGATGAACTAGAAGTGGTTGGAGCTATGTATGATGACACCTCTGTAATTCTTGAAAAGGAAGGAGAAACACTCATATGGGGAAATGTATACCAAGTGTTCAAAAAGAAAAAACTTCTCCACCGACGTCAAGGATCAGGATGAATTAAAAATCTTCAAGAACATGAGAAAATTTGTAATATTCAGGATATCATCATACATTGTTGTATTCCCTTGCAAAGACGCCATCACCTAGATCCTAAAAAATATAGATTCGAAATACACATATGTATGTAACGCCAAGAAAGAACCCATAACATATTTTCGACCGGAATACCAAGCAAGATGTTATAACATTGAGAAAGGGATTAAAAAGTTGGACAATAAAATCCTCGATGAGTTTGAATACACACCCAAAGACCCCAAATGGTACAAGGAAAACAAGCAGTTCAAGAATAGACCCAAGGGAGGGTACCCCACGAG
>ML803896.1:28756-39527 GCA_009831015.1 Picea engelmannii
GGGAAAGAAAGAAAGAAAGAAATATGGCCACCACTTCCACTATTTATTGTGCTCTACTCATTCTCCAACACCAAGCAAGCACATGATGAAACAAATATCTTTCTTTCATATAATTTTGGAGAGGAAATATTTAGAAGACATGACCCTAAAGGAGTCATAAAATACCATTTCAATAAAGTAGGCTTGCCTTGGGAATACACGACAAAGATCTGGAATGAAGAAGAAGTGCATCGAAATGCATGAACCTAGGATTATGTTATCTTTTGAAGACGGGGTCAGCCTATAGGGAGGATTGTAAATGAATAAAGAGAAAAAGAAGAAGCCTAGAAAAAAGAAACAGAAGGAGCATCAAGAAGATCATCCCCCACCTCTGCCTTTGTACATTCAGGATCGGTAGAAGGAGAAAAAGAAACACCAACAGATAAGAAAAGAATAGGAAAAGAAAAGGGTCACAAGAAAAATAATGATGTTTCCAAGAAAAAGTGAAATATTGAAGCAAAGAAAGCCAAGGTTGAGGTAGAAGCAAAATCAATAGCACAAAAGGAGATCGAGTGGAAAGAGGCAACATAAAAGGCAATGGGATAAGAAATATAAGCAAAAGAAAAGGCATCCAAGGAGGCATTCGATAGGATGGTTCAGAGGAAAGATGCCAAGATAAGAAATGATGACTCTCAACCAATGGATATCGATATCCCAGAAGTGTCAATAGTAGACACCAACACAGAGGCACCATTCAATAGTCTAGGATTGGGGTTTTGAGCTCCATTTCATCCAAGTGAGGTCCCAAACTTGAGAAGCTTCACTTATGATAGCAATACTGGGAAGATCGTGCAAGAACAAATAAATAAAGTTCCAAGAACTCAAGGGATGCCAATCTCGGTCCTTACACAATTTCCCATAACAGGGGATGTTAGGGAAAATCCCATAGCTACTGCTACAGTTAGCATTGCATTCATGAACACCAATGAAGACAATAGTAGGAGGTTGTGCCAACAAAATCATGTGAAAGAGGAAAGAATCAAGGAACTAGAAGAAAGACTCCAACAAGTAAAGGTCGATGAAAGTAGTATGCTAAATTTCAAAGCCAGTGATGAGAAAGTTAGGAAAGAACTAGAAGAGACCATTATAGATATGTATGCTCACTTATACCTCTTCCAACAAGTAGCCACCACAATCATAGATCAAAATAGTCAAATACAAGAAAAACTCACTCAATTCAACACGATCCGAGAAGGTATCAATGATATTGACAAATGTATTGCAGAGAATCATGATGCACCAGCTAAGTTATATTGACCATCAACCTTAGAGAGGAAGACATATATGTATTCACTAGACTGTTTCCAACAAGTCGAGCAAAGATCAAATAAAGAGGTCACCAAATCAATAGTAGTATGCTCGAAAATACACAAGGTTGTGTAGGAATTAATTAAAGGTGACCAACTACCTCAATTAGTCGAGTTTGGTAAAAATCTGGCCATGGAAGAACTGGTAGACAAGGTGCAATATAGTACAAATCATGGAAGGTTAGTTGTTGAAATAGCCACCACAATTATTACTGATCTGATAGAGCAACATCTCCTACAACCTATCAAATTGCATACCACGATATGATCTTTCATGGAAACACTATTAAAATATATGAGCAACCTAGAAGATAGCATAGTTATGCATAATGTAGCACTGGAAGAACTAGCTTACCATATAATCATATCTTTATATTATCAACTAAAGGTGTGGAGAACATACCTAAGGGATAATAATTCTTGAATAAAGACAAAATAACAAAAAACTACTATTATCTATCTCTTATTTTGTATTTTTCTCAACCAACTTCAATTTTGTCTTTATTGTACACTTGTCACTAGGAAAAAGGAAATTGAATAGTTTTGTAATAGATTCTTTGAGAGGAATAAACAGAGTCACTCATCAATTACAAATTATTGTATAAAAGAGGGAAGATGCCCATTTTCTAGGGGCTCTTCAAGCACTATATAGACTCAAGAACTAATTCAAGGACTTATACTCTGTTAATGAATATTGAGAAGCCCTCAAGGCCAATTTTTGCAAGAAAGAATAATTTATGTGTGAAGTTGTCTTTACTGTGAATTATTTCAAGTGGGATGTATATTATTCACATGGACTGTAAGAATGTTTGTTTACTTATAGACTGATCTTATGTATTCTATATTATTCTTTAGTTTTGATTCATCTTTTAAACGTCTTTAAGTCCTAAGATCGTTGAGATGTTAACGTATGCAGAGATATAATTTAGACTATTCTAGTTATATGTATGTATGTATGCACATGTTTTTGACCTTGCACCTTTATTCCAACTACATGAGTGAGGGTTTTATGCAGGATTTGGTTTCATTTACAACTCATTGGTTACCTTAGTATGCTCTTAGCTAGGATAGGGTAGGATATATTAGCATTAGATCAATTTGCTTTCAATACATAGTCTTCATCTACATCTTTACATCAAAAACACGTTCATCATCCATCTTCATCGGTAGATCGAACCACAATTGAAAAACCCAAGAATAGAAATGGCAGTTGGGACAAATTCTGAAAATTCCTTTACTACAGGCCATAAAATACATACCCATTTATGCCAAATCAATAAAGGAATTGTGCATTAAAAAGATTTGAAGAAAATTAAAAGATTTGCAAACAATACGAGTAGTTCAAAAATTAGTTAGTTTAATTACAACTAAAGTCACTACAGAAAACTATGTTGATCATGGGATCTCGATAGTAACAATTTTTGTCAACAAATTTTCTATTCTGTACACTCTCATTGACTTAGGTGCAACAATAAATGTCATGACGATGGAGACTATGCAAAAATTACACATTGGAAATCTTCGACCAACCACTATGGTCCTAGAACTTGCAGATAGAAAAAAAATTATAATTGAGGGAGTAATTGAATATATCATTGTCTCCCCTGACTCCTGGGAGTAATCGGTATATTTTATGATCCTCCAACCCAAATCGAATTTGGGTGGATATCCTTTAATTCTGGGAATACCATGCTCAGAAACGGTCAATGCATTCATGAGTTGTAGATCCGAAAATATGACAATCACAAATGGTGTTGAAATCAAACATATTTCATTATATCCCCCCACCAAATCAGTAAAGAATTAGAGCACATAAAATGGTTAAATGAAACTGATACTAATGATGAAAGAATTCAACCAATCTTGACCATTGCATAAGCTTTAAATCTTAAGGAAAATACAGAGGAAAATCAGTCCCATCATTTTATTTATCATCCTAATTTTATTCCATATTTTAGGGGACATACAATAAACTATGAACCATGTACATCATATAGTTCTCAACAATCTAAATAATCAAATTCATGAGCTTCATCATCAATTTCTAAACATTTTTCTGTTGATTATCTTGTTGGGCAGAATTTTCAGGAAACATGTATAGTGGACATCTTAACATCTCTATTTCAAATTGTATTTCATGTAAAATTTGTATAAAATTCCTGCAATAAATCTATTGAAATTTCTCTTAGAAAATTTTAAACATTAATTATGATCTTGATGATTTACAACATAAACAATTAATTTCATTTTTGTAGAAATTTTCTAAATCTTTTGCCTAGGATTATACAAACATGTAGGGTATCCATCCAGATACTTGTGTCCGTCACATTTACATACATGAAAATGTTAAACCCATCAGACAATCACAATGACGAATGAACCCAACCTTAAAAGACATTGTAAAGGGGGAGCTTCAAAAATTACTAGACATAGATTTCATCTACCCTATATCAGATAACCAATGGGTTTCACCCTTGGTAATAGTCCCCAATAGGAATGTAAAACGGTGAGTGTGTGTATATTACAAAGAAATCAATAAAGCCACATTGAAAGACCACTTCCCTGTACCTTTCATAAACCAAGTCCTAGACACGTTGGCTAGAAATACATATTTTTATTTCCTCGATGGTTTCAATGGTGACAATCAAATAAGAATAGCTCATGAAGACCAAGATAAAATGCCATTTACTTGCCCTTGGGGAACCTATGCCTACAAGGTATTACCCTTTGGACTTTGTAATGCACATGCCACATTCCAAAGGGTGGTCTTAGCTATGTTTGTTGATTTAATTGATGATTGTGTAGAGGTTTACATGGATTCTTTTTTAGTTTGTGGGGATACTTTTGGAGAAGCCTTAGATAACCAGGAAAAAGTTTTAAATATGTGTCAAGAAACAAACCTTGCCTAAGTAATGAAAAATGTTTTGTGATGTTCACTAAAGGGATTACTATTGGTCATCATGTTTATGTTGCGGGTATTAAGGTTGATCCACCAAAAATCACATTGATTATCAATTTACCAACTCCATCCACTCAAAAGGATGTGAAAATATTCTTAGGACATGCAAGGTATTATAGATGATCTATAAGAGATTTTAAAATTGCATTGCATGTTGAATTTTATTGGAATACTAATTGCCAAGATGCTTTTGATGCACCTAAGGAAAATCTTTCCATGACTCTGGTGTTGAGAGGACCAGATTGGACCTTACCTTTCCATATATCTATGGATACATCTAGATAAAAAATAGGAGCGATATCAGGACAGAAAGAGAAACAACAAACATATGTTATTTATTTCATCAGTAAAAACCTAACTCCTATTGAACTCAATTATACTGTCATGGAAAAAGAATTTTTGGTAGTTATTTATTCAATTGATAAATTTCGACATTATATCACAGGATATGAAGTTTTTGTGCACACTGATCATTCTACCATCAGATATTTAATGAATTAACCAATAACAAATGACAAAATAAAAAGATGGCTTCTACTATTATAGGATTTTAATATCACTGTTTTAGATAGGTTGGGAAGAGAAAATCAGGTAGCATATTTCCTCTCCCTTATAAACAATCCTGGTGAGACCATTCATGTAGAAGACAATTTCCCTGATGAACATTTTTTTTCAATTTCTATTAAAACTCCATGGTTTTCTGACATTGCCAATTATTTGTCTACTGGAAAACTTCCACCACACTTTTCACCAAAGCAAAAGTAGAGGGTCATCAGGAAAAGTGCCAAATAATCTTGGATGGGAGGATTCATTTTCTATAGTGGAGAAAATTTGATTATTTGTAGCTGTGTTAGAGAGGATGAAATGAAGGATATTTTGAAGGCATGCCACGATGAGCCCTGCGATGGACAATTTTCAAACAAAAGGACAACCCACAAAATCCTCCACCTAGGGTACTGTTGGCCCACTCTCTTTAGAGATGCCAAAACATACATTAGGAGTTGTGATAGTTTCCAAAGGATGGGTTATCCAGTTGCAGCTGATGAAATGTTGATTCAGCCTCAAGTCCTTATAGAACCATTATAGAAGTGGGCCTTAGAATTTGTAGGGCCCATCAATACTACATTAGTAAGAATGAGGTATATCTTAGTGTGCACTGATTATGTTTCCAAATGGACAGAATCAAAAGATTTACCATATGCCATTGAACAATTAGTAGTAGATTTCTTGTTTGAGGATGTTTTTGTTCATTTTGGGGAGCCCAAAGAGATTGTTACTGATCAGGGGGCACAATTTACCTCCAAGTTAGTTCAATAAATGGTGCAATGGTACACGATTAAGCATTGAAATTCCACTCCATACCATCCACAAGCCATTGCCCAAGTGCAATCTATAAATAAGGTTATAGAAGGGATTATGACCAAGACAGTTCAACTCCATCGAACAGATTGGGTAGGAAAACTTCCAGAGGCCTTGTGGGCATATAGAAATACATGGAAAGATGTTAATAGTTACACCCCATATGAACTAGTATATGGAAAGCATGTACTTCTCCCCATTGAGTTTCAGACTAATACTTACAATATTGAAAAMAAATTATGATTAGATCTATCAGAAGCTCAACAACAAAGGATTTTACAATTAAATGAGCTAGAYGAGACACACCAATCTACCTTGCAAAGAAMAGTTCTTATAAAAACACAACAAGAAAAATGGCATGACAGGTTTATAAAGAAGAAGCAATTTCAATTCGGTGATTGACCTTACTTTTTTGCTCGAGATTAAAAAATTTCAAGGGTAAGTTCTCCACTCATTGGCTTGCTCCCTATGAAGTTGATACAACTTTTGACAATGGCTATGTAAAGATCAAAACAATTGATGGTTTAGGAATTTCATTTGTGGTCAATGGTCACATGACCTAAATTCTATCATAAGCCAAAGTCTCCAGATGAATTTGTTTCCAATTTACTTCAACAATCTGATATGGAAGTTATAAGTGAGGGGGGTAACTTTCTTGCTCCTCTTCCATCCTGAATTTATTTTCCTTAAATTATATATATATATATATATATATATATATATATATATATATATATATATATATAACAAAAAATAAAGAGAAAAATAAGGTTCAGTTGTGAAAACTAGTCTTCTACCGTAGTTGAACATGAGCTTTGCTTCAAAACCAGGGAACTGGCTGGTAGAGTTCACAATAAACATAGTGTTTTTTATTTCCTATAATTACAAGAATTATAGTCCTTGTGCAGATTTCCTATAATTTCTTCCAACAATCGGTTATTTTAATAAGATTAATCACCGTTATCAATGATTTATGGCAATAGTAAAGTTCGTATATACTAGCAACATCCAACTTTCATTCAGAAACAAAAAATGAGTCTTCTTGTATTCTTGTAAATAAAGAATTAGTTCCTACAATCAAAGATTAATTTCCTGCAAACAAAGGAAAAACTTTGAAAATGAAGACTTGGTCAAAAAAGAAAAATAATTCAGTAGTCACCACAATCTTCAAGATAGATCACTTTAACATATTGTTGATTTGCATTCTTCTACAAGGCAAAAACCTTCACGAGCTTGCCTCTGGATTCAACAAAAAGGTTTGGTAAGATAAGGTAAAATGATATGTTAGTATGTTTGTTTATTATAGTTAAGGAAGATTTCAAAAAGGACAACTTACCTATGATAACATGTCATTTACTCACTTTATTCATCCTAATATTCATTTGACAATTATTCATTAAAATGAATAATTTTTCATCCATCTACCATATGCTATCATCTATTATACCATCATTATAAAAAATGGTTAAGTCCAAATCACATATTTACCCATACTTAACCATATCTACATTCATCAATATTCATAGTTTAAATATTCCTCACAACCCTCCCTTGTAATCATAAACTTAACCTTCCTATGTAATAGTTTCCTAAAAACACTCCATAAGTTATGATATGACTGATAGTCTATCATAACTTAATAATCTGAAACTTCCATTGATTCAAATTCATATCATTCAAGCAGTAACCGAACTCCAATATTGTTGCCCTCATTTTTGTAAAGAAGTTTGAATTGTCACCCGATATTCTCAACTGAACAGAGTGAAGAACAAATGAAGTTACAAGGATAGTGCAACAAGAACCTAAGGGTATGACATTGTTGGAGAATTACCCAGCATGTAGAATCATGTTTCAAAGAGTAGGTTTGTTTCAATTGTGTGAAAATTTTCAAGGGCATAACAATCTGGTAACTAGGGCATTCTCAGAAACTTTTAATGGGAAAATGACAAGAGTTGGTGATATTTTAGTTACCATTTCATATGAATCGTTGGCTGTAATTATAGGATTAGAGAGAAGCGGTGAAAAATGGTTTGAAATCTAGCGATTAAAAGGAAGAGATTGGACCACATTCTTGCTTAAATCACAAAAGAACTTGAACTGGTTGAAAGCAGTGCCACAATATTGGCTGAATGATCCATGGAAAGACACGTTGTTTTGCCTGCAGAAATACCTGACATGCAAAGGGAGGTATAGTATTATCTTCCTTTACCATATTTGTCTCCTTCAACACCTTAAGGATAGAAGTAAAAACCTTAATTTACCATTTTTCCTTCTAAAGAGTTTGGTAAAAATGGCAGCCAGTGTGCAAAAGAACCCTCCTAATAAATATAGGTTTCTTTAAAATCATGCATTAGTTAGATTGATCATTTTAGATGAGTTAATGAAGTTAAATCAGACCTGGGAGGAATTCTTGGAAAGGAACGGTTTTCAAGAAGAAAGAAATATGGAGGTAAACCTTGGAATTCTAGAAAACCTTGAAGATCATGGAGACCTGTAAACACATGAAACACCATAGATCCACACAATTCTTGAAATTTGTGAGAATCTTGCGAAGAATTCAAAAACTGAGCTAACTGTTCTAGGAAATAAACATGAAAAGTTACGACAAGAAGAAGGTCATGATACATCTATTGAGGTCATAGGTTTGAAACCTGCAAAGAAATCAAGAAGGTCTAGCTCCAAAACCTTCTTTTGAGCATCAAGTAGAGTTACGAGGTGGATGGATAGATATAAAAAGGAAATCCAAGAACAATCATAAAAAACAATGGACAAGGATATGATAGTTTTAAGTCTTCTCAGGAAACCTAGAACAAGAAGTTCAATGATTAAGGAAGTTGAACTTAAAGCAAAGGCCGATGAGATACAACAAGTTATTGATGATCACCAAACTCATGTTGATTAGACTGTGGATGAAAACCATATTTTTGATGGTCACACCTTAGAAGAACAACATAATTTTGGAGGACTGCCACTTTTTTTTACAGAAAATCAAGCTGCAGAGACTAAAGTAACCCCTATAGACACTTCCATTGATATATTGGCTACAAAATTAAAGAAGAAAAAGAAAAGGATAAGTAAACTAGAGAAGACAATTTAGGAGTTAGGGGTCTTAGAGAGAGAAATTAAAACAGGGAAGGAAAATATCAAAGACCAAAGTTCCAAAGTAAGAGAAAAGTAATAAACACTTAAGCAAAAATATATATCCTTGAGCAAGATGCAAGAAAATGGAACAATGAGAACTTGAAAACCATACAGTAGAATAAAATATTATCAGTCAAGCTTAGAGAACTGAAAACAAAAATCCAAGTGCCTTCTACATCAAACATGAACCTTCTAATTGCAGCAACAAGGAACAATTGAGGAAGCAAGTCACACAATTTTGAATTTTTTTTATCAGTAGTTGAATTCATTTATGTTTTCATAGGGACATGCAAAATCCTCTATCCAGGGGAAATGTTGGGTGCCAGTTTTGATTCTATTTTTACTATTCAAACCAAGACATTCACCCTCATTTTTTTACCAGAACCTTTCCTTTTTGACCATTCCCACTAGCATAATGGCGTACTGTGCATAATAAAGGTTAAAAGTTGTTCTTGGTTGAAAATTCTTGATTTTGGTTTATAAACATAGTTAAAAGTCATTTTACTCACCGAGTTACCAACACTGTAGATATTAGAGGTATTTAGCATGAGATGAGTCCAAGTTCAGCATGAAGATGCTCCATCGAGATCAAATATAACACTTGGCACATGCTCATAGATATCTTAGGGTGGTGACATGTGCATTTTTGCTACAGTCCAGCAACTCACCACCTCAAAGTCAACATTCGGTCAGCTCAACAACAAAGATAAAAAAATCTGCATGAAAGAGTTGAAGGACCTATAAGTCTATTCCTATAATCTAGGATTATAAGATGAATGGGTTTAAAAGGATTTCCCAATCAAGAAAACCAAGGAAACAACTTTGAAAATCATGGGTCTCCTGTCTTTTAGGCCTAGTATGAGATCTTATTATAACTTCTTCACCTAAAGAGGAACCAAATACTGTTCTAGATATATTCAACCTGGTCATGTAATAATCTATATAGACACAAGTCAGATGATGTAAACAATTAATGAGTATTTTGATATTACTCTTGAAGAGTCATTTCTGTAACATGTAATCTTTGACAGTTATTGAATATAAGAAAGGGATTTATGATCCATTAATGGTGTTAGAGTGTTCTTAATCTTACGAGTTTAATTAGGCAACATTTCCCAGGAGGTCCCCCTGGGGTGTGTAGTGTTTTTGTTCAAATAATTCTAGTAGAATTAACCCGTGTTTGTAATTTGTTCTCATTTATGCAATTCCTATAATTGAAGGAAACTTTCTGTAATTTCATGTAGACAGATAATTCCTGTAATTTTTTGGAACTTACATGAAATTCAGTATACATAGGAATTCGTGTAATTGTTTAACAATTACAAGAAATTATGTAATTCCTGTAATCACATGTAACTTCTGAATTTAGCAATTAAGTTTGAAAGAGGATTATCTTAATGAGTGATTTTAATTGAAGAGTGTAATAGATCAACTTATCTTCTTTGCAAAAGCATTTCTTTTCATGTACTTTTCATTTAAGTTTAAAATCATTCCATGAATCATAACTTAAGGTGACTCATTTGACTCTACACTACTTGACCAAACAAAGTATGAGTACAAATCTACACCTAGTGTTTGAATTAGTATTGGCATTTCTACCAAATGAAGGTTAAATAAGTCCCTTAGTCTCGAGAATAACCTTCAGTCCCTAAGTTAAACTCCGAATCTTCTTACTTTAAGTCTACATTAGATTTACTTTCCACAAGAATCTTAAGTGACTACAAAGCTAGTTTTTCATACATGGTGCTGACACCTCGTAAGTTTACTTACCTTGGTTTGATAGAGAAATGCTTCAAAATTTAGTCAACTAAAATACCTAACAATTTTTTTGAAAATTTTGGCCAAATCTTGTAACACTAAAAACCTCCAAAACAACCTCCGCTACAAGGTGTTTTCCTTGTATTAGTTGGCTCTCTAGGGGAGTTTGATTGGTCCTGATTAAGGAAGTATTGGAATCTATTATAGG
>ML803896.1:40260-68164 GCA_009831015.1 Picea engelmannii
TTTACTTATCCAGAGCAATTTTTTACCATGTCTGGGGTTGGAGGTCGGGTGGAGGTTGGTGATTCCTCCTCTTTTGGAATCTCATCTTTGGAGTGTTGTTCATCGCTGTAGCACGACATACCAAACCTGGCGGACCCTCTGGGCTCGGGTTTGGGCTTTGGTAAGGATTACGAAGGTCCAATTTTCATAGTCCATGGGTTGTATCCCCCCCTTACCAGTAATTTTAGTATTCCTCGAGAGGTTTTTCCTATGATTTCCTCTATCTAGTCGAAAATCTTGCCAGGGTATCGGTTGACGCTCTTTGGAGGATCCGATGTATCAGATCTAGGTTTTCTTGGTTCCTTTCTAGAAACAGACTTGTTAAGTGGTGATTTCCCTATATTCTTTTCAACCAAGGATCAGTCCCATTCACCCACTCATCCCCTCTAGGTAGCGGGGTCTCCCTGGACTCGATAAGGTATATTGATTCTTAGTTGGTCACACCATCCCAGTGTGAGAGGATTTTGGGAGATGTTGACCTGGTGGACAGAATAGAATGCAGGGACAACAGAGGCTTGCAACCAGCGCTAGAAGAGAAGTCAGTCTTGTCACCTCGAGGCACAAGAAAAATAAGTGTGTAAAAATAGAGGGGGTGGTCAGAATTGTTCTAGGGATAGATATATCAGAGCCCCAGGTCGTTGAAATGGTTGATATGGTGGTGGTGGGCATGGCTTGGGGGCGTAGATTCAACATCAAGCTATTGAAGGAATGTGTCGATAAGGCTTGGTCAACCTCCCTTGGTATGGCCCACTCTATTCAAACCCTAGCTCGAGTCTAGCTTTGCTTCAAATTAAGAAATGTAGGAAAGTCAGAATGGGTTCTAAATCATTCGTGGAGTATAGACTCCACTCCAATTATTCTGAAAAGATGGACCTCCCCTTTTTATGCAAGCAAGGAACGTATAGACGTGGCCCCTATTTGGGTTTGTCTACCTGGTCTACCTTTTGAATTATGGACAACGAAAAGCTTCATGGAGTTAGGGAATGATCTAAGATATTTCATAGATTTCGATATGTCCTTCATAGAAATTGGAGAGGTGGAAGTTGCACGGATTTTGGTATCCCTGGACATTAGAGAGGGACCGGCAGAGGAATTAGATCTTGTTTCAGGAAACAAATCTTTTAAGCAAAAATTGGAATATGAGGGTGTCCCCTTTCATTGTAGAACATGTCATCAATATGGTCACATTGAAAATGAAAGCTGACCTTTCATGATCATGTGGAAGACTCTCAATCGCACTCGACAAGAAAGAGACTAGTGTCACATAGAGAGGAGGAATATGAATAGTCTATGGGAGGTCAAAGCATAGAAAAGTCCTCTAGTCTATCTGTATAGGGTATTAAAGAAAGTGAGGCAGAATCAGGGTCAACTTCTTCAAAGAGAAATCACGATCCTAAGCTACCAGTTGGAAATTGGGAGCCATCAAGATTGGATAGCTCACAAGCTTTGGATGTTTTTCAGGAATTTGCTTCAAATCTAGGTAAGATCGCTATTCCTTCCCCTACCATTAATTTTTTAATAAAATCTTTGTATCTCTTAGTCAAATATTTGCTGGGGACATTTAAAAATATTTCCTTCACCTCTGGGGGGGCTACTTCATCTTTTTCTTCAAGGAAGAATTCATATTTAGATCTATTTTCTTTTGCTCCACAATCGGCCCCTCTCCCATCTGTGAAGATCATTGAAGAACCATAGTCATTGGTAGATTAGAAAGAAGAGGCAATAGCTTACCAACTAAGGAAATGATCCATTCCTACCTCCTCATCCAATTTCAAGAGTACTGAGGGGTTCCGTATAAACCCTATTCCAACAATAAGGGGTTCAGGTCAAATATCTCAAAAGCATAGAAAAGGGCTATTGCGGATTTGACAATAGGAAAATAGTTATCCATTAAGGGGGGAACTTAGAGAATCATCAACCCTGGGAGGGGTTACCTCATTAGATTCCTCTCATTTACTTACAGGGGTGTGGTGAGACCTTCTAAAAAAATTAGCCCTCAAAAGGCTAGTTGAGTCCAATTAGCCTGACATTATTTTACTTCAGGAAACCATGGGGAAAATCTTGAAAGCTGTTTCTTTATTGGAATCCCTATTCAAGAATTGGAATTTCATAAGCATGTATGCCAGGGGTCAATCTGGGGGTTTGGCACTAAGATGGAATTCCATAACAGTCAAATCTCTCAACATCTGGGGTTTTGATTCTGACTTAGGGGCATAATTGTTTTCGATGGATTTGGGAATGAAGCTCTCAATGATAAATATTTATGGGCCTTATCTTGATCAAATTACATATTGGGAATATCTACTAAATAAATCCTTCATCAACACCAACACCCTTATTTTGGGAGGGGACCTAAAATTCTCGATGGTAGCAAGTGAAGTTTGGGGTCCAAAAGCGAGACCAGATTCCTTATCTGGTTTTTTCCTACAATCCCTAATCAGAAAAGGCTTGATTGATATAGCGCTGGTAAAAATCAGACCCACTTTGAGAAATAAGAGAGTAGGGGCCAACATAATAGCAAAACAAATTGATCATTTCCTTGTTTCAAATAAGTTTGTGGAAAACCTACTCCAAGTGAGGCAAACGGTAGAAAACAATGGTGAATCTAACCACTCCCCAATATTTTTGGAAGCGGTTGGAGTCATGAAAAAACCATCCATCCCTTTCAAGTTCAATCTAGCTTGGATAAAGGAGGAAAGTTTCATTGATATCCTAAAGTAGCATTGGATCACATTCGATCCTAGCTCTGGGGAGGCAATTGTTGTCCAATTTGCAACAAATACGAGGAAGGTTAAAAGAGCTATAGTAACTTGGGTTTTTCATAAGAGAAAGTGGGATGAATAGGAATTAGTCAATACAAAAGAAGCTATTAAAAATATTTATGAATCCGAAGAAGGAGGATATACATCCCTTGAAACAAAAGAGGCATTATTTCAGTTGGAAAAGAAGAAAAGACAACGCTTGGAGGATAGAGAAGTTGCCTAACGACTAAAGAGCCGAGCTATCTAGTTGGAAAAAGGGGATGAAAACACCAAATGTTTCCAGGCATATGCAAAAGGGAGGAAGATATCCAATACCATATGGAGTCTATCAGACAATGAAGGACATGAGGTGTCTTCCTTTGAGAGCCTAGCTCAAATGGGGAAAAGACATTTACATTCCCTTTTCAAGGATGACAACCGTACCACTATTGCAAACATTGTTAGAATGGTTGGTTTCTTTCTAGGTTTTTTCAATGAGGAAGATAATACAAATCTCATGAAGGAAGTATCTAAAGAAGAGATCAAGGAAGTATTATGTAGTTTCCAAAAGGATAAGAGCCCAGACCCAAATGGTTGTCATGTTGAATTCTTCATGGGTTTTTATGATTTGATTGGATTGAAATAAATGAAAGTGGTGGACGAAACTCGGGCGGAAGGACATACACATTCTCTCCTAAAAACCACTTTCATTGCTCTGATTCCAAAATCATATTCACCACAGTCCTTTGAAGAATTCAAACCAATTTTGTTGTGCAATTGTATATACAAAGTAGTGGAAAAAATTATCGCCGGAAGATTGAAGCCTATCCTCTCAACATCGATATCTAGAGAACAATTCGGTTTCCTGGAGGGTAGACAGATCCATGAAGCCATAGGAGTGGCCCAGGAAGGCATACACAACATCAAGACAAGGAAATTAAAAGGAGCAGTAGTGAAGATAGACCTATCAAAGGCCTATGATAGAGTGAGTTGGTTGTATAGAAGGCTACTCCTTACACATTTGGGGTTCGAAGTTCCTTTCATTAATTGGGTTATGAGTTGCATATCCTCAAAAACTTTTGTAGTTCTCATCAATGGAACTACTCCTCCCTTCTTTCATGCGAAAAGAGGGATAAGACATGTCTATCCCCTGTCACCTCTATTCTTTATCCTAGTCGTAGAGGGTCTTAGTTGTGCTTTGGAAAATGAAAAATCTCGTGGGTTGCTCCATGGAATTGCAATATCTCTTGCTTTAACTTTAATACATATTCTCTTTGTGGACTATGTACTACTCTTCTATAATGGGCAACGGGGGGAATGCAAAAAATATGAAGAGGATATTGCATATTTTTAGTAGGGCAATAGGAATGCAAATAAATGAAAGGAAATCTACACTCTTGGTCAATAATATGGAAGCAGAAGAGTTAACTTTCTATCGATCCTTTTTCCCATATGAAGTAAGGTATATTGATTCGGGTTTGAAATATTTGGGGTTCCAATTGAAGAAATTTTTTTACATGAAATTTGATTGGACTTGGCTAATATCCAACCTGGAAAAAAGACTCAAAATCCAGAGCTACAGGTGGTTATCCAAAGTAGGGAGATTGGACCTCATTATATCAGTTCTGGAAGCCATCCTTCTTTACTAGATGTCACTAGCTTGGATACCAAAAGGGGTGCTAGAAAATACCATAAGAATCTGCTTCAAATTTTTATGGTCGGGTACGCATGATCAATTTATGTTTCCATGGGTAAAATGGGAGTCTTTGGCGATCCCAAAAGTGCTAGGAGGCTGGGGTCTAAAAAACATCTCTTCATTTTCTAAAGAATCAGTAGAAAAATCTTGTTGGAGATTGATATTAATAGGAAGTATGTGGATAAATGTGGTCATCCAAAAATATATCCATCTGGAATTTGTGGTTGACTGGATTAGAAACCCGCAAAAAAAGAGACCAATATGTTCCATCATTTGGAAGGCAATTATCAACTCCTATGTCGTTGTGGGAGATGGGCTTTCTTGGCACATCAGAAAATGTTATAATGTTCGCATAGGCTCAGATCTTGGGCCAAGTAGTGAGGACAAACACCTTCACCCTCCAAACTCGATTTAGTTCTTACACACTTGAGGATATTTCCACCTTAATCATATTGTTGATCAGGGCCACCTATCTATTTGGAGCCAACAATGGATAAACTCAGCACAACTAGGGCTGGAGGGGGGGGAATTTGGTCCATTGGGAAAATTACATACATGCTCTAAAGTTGGCCCATATACATATAATGGATAGAGAGGATGAACTCGTCTGGAAATTCGCCCCACTTGGTATTTACACTACGAAGTTGGGCTATATACAACAAAATATAGATCAACACCATAAGGAGCCTTTATGGTGGTGGAAGGGCCTTTGGAAAGTTCGATGTCCACTCAAAGCCAAAATTTCCATTTGGTGTTTGATTGTAAACAAGATCCCAACTTAGGACAAAATGAAGAACGTGAAAATGGAAGGTTCGAGATTGTGTGCTTTATGCAAGTCAGATAATGAATCAACACTACACTTATTTCTTCACTGCCCCTTTGTAAAATAGATCTGGCAGGAGTGTCCAGTCACTCTGGGACATGAATGTAAGTGGTTTGGGTCAACAATGGAGGAATCTTGGAAAGGGTGGGTATTAGATTCCTCAAATCATGGTGTTAAGGCACTTCCTCTGATTGTATGTCGGGGGTGCTTGGATTGCAAGAAATTTGACCATTTTCCAAGACAAATCCACAAACCTGGACATTATTTTTTCCCAAGGGCTGAACATTCTCTCTCACTTCCCTTCGGAAAAATATTTGGGTCTAGTTAGATAAATTCAAGATATTCGAGTGGATTCTTCCAGGCCATGGGCTTATTTTGACAGGGCTTCGCAGAACAATAATCAATCTTGCGGTGGGGGGAGGCTTTACTTTATCTTTCTGACACTCATTTCTTCAAACTGGAAATGGGACTAGGAAAAGGCACAAACAATTATTTTAAGATAATGTCTTTAGATCTTCACTTACTCTTCGTGGGGGGAGGGAGCGACACATGGAGGCAAATTCGTTGTCTAAAGCGGGCCTTCAGCTGGGTTTTGGGCAATGGTTGATTACAAAAGATAGACATGGTGAAGATTTTGAATTATAGCACAACCCATTTATATAAAACCATCCCATCCAGATATCATCTCTTGACTGCTATAATGTATATATATTCATCTTATTGGATCCGGTCTCTTCATTGATGATGTATTTTTGATGTTGACTACTGGAAACTTATGGTCTTGGTATTCTTTCAGCTACTGATCATGGGGGATTTTCTTCTTAACTTTTATTAAGGTTGTGCCCTATGTGGAGAATTATGGTTGTGGACTATGACATGTTTTTGGTACTCATATGGTACCCTATTTTGAGTATACTTAGCACAACAAAATACATGACTACATGTATTTCTACATAATGTGAATTTCTTTTCTCTTCAGATGAAATAAAATTTACACTTTTTTCTAAGGAATATACATACATACATACATACATGTATGTATGTAAAACCATCTTTAATATATTTTTAAAATAAGAACATGTTGGATGAATGTTAATCCTAAAACTATTGAAGATAGGATAAGGAAGCCACACAAAAAATATGCAGAATGTTTCAGATATCAGGAAAGCAGTGGTTGCCACATTCCCTTTAATGGGAGAATATATGTATTGTTGCTTAGTAACCAAAAATAGCTCCAACATCTCACCTAAAATATTTGAAATTTCACTATCCTTTTGTGCACATGGTAGTACATGCCCCAGTGCATACGAACTATAAGAACATCTGTTAGTCATAAAACAAAAGAAACAACCCAGTGTGTAATATTTATACGAGCACCGTTGTTGCATACAAAAACAACATGTACTAGTGCATACACTAACACGAAAAGCAATAATGTTTTATATAACACAAAATATGGAACTGGTGTGTAATAGTTTTAAGAGAACAGGTGCTTTTTTCGTGCACATGAACATTGGTGCGTTTTTATCAATATAAGCACCAGAAAAAAAAATTCTTCACTACAACATCTGGTATCCAAGCTAATGAAATCTAGTAAACAAGGATGGCTTCCAGAACTGATTTAATGAGGTCCAATCTCCCTGCTTTGGATAGCCACCTATAGCTCCAGACTTTGAGTCTTTTCTCAAGCTTGGATATTAGCCAAGTCTAATCAAATTTCATGTAGAAATTTTTCTTCAATTGGAACCCCAAATATTTCAAACCCGAATCAATATTGCTTACTTTATATGGGAAAAAGGATCGGTAAAAAGTTAACTCTTCCACTTCTATATTATTGACCAAGAGTGTATATTTCCTTTCATTTATTTGCATTCCTATTGCCCTACTAAAAAGATCCAGTATCCTCTTCATATTTTCTGCATCCCCCCATTTCCCATTATAGAAGTGCAGTACATCGTCCAAAAAGAGAAGATGTGTTAAAGTTAAAGAAAGAGATATTGAAATTCCATGGAGCACCCCACGAGATTTTGCATTTTCCAAAGCACAACTAAGACCCTTCGCGAATAGGATAAATAGTAGAGGTGACAGGGGATAGCCCTGTCTTATCCCTCTCTCTGCATGAAAGAAGGGAGAAGCAGTTCCATTGATGAGAAGTACAAAAGTTTCTAAGGATATGCAACTCATAACCTAATTAATGAAAGGAGCTTCGAACCCCAAATGCGTAAGGAGTAGCCTTCTATAGAGCCAACTCACTGTATCATAGACCTTTGACAAGTCTATCTTCACTACTGCTCCTTTTAATTTCCTTGTCTTGATGTTGTGTATGCCTTCCTGGGTCACTCCTATGGCTTCATGGATCTGTCTACCCTCCAGAAAAGCGAATTGTTCTCTAGATATCGATGTCGAGAGGATAGGCTTCAATCTTTCGACGATAATTTTTTCCACTACTTTTTATATACAATTGCACAACACAATTGGTCTAAATTCTTCAAAGGACTATGGTGAATATGATTTTGGAATCAGAGCAATGAAAGTGGTTTTTAGGGGAGAATGCATATGTCCCTCCGCTCGAGTCTCCTCTACCACTTTCATTAATTTTAATCCAATCATAAAAACCCATGAAGAATTCAACATGTCAACCATTTGGGTCTGGACTCTTATCCTTTTGGAAACTACATAATACTTCCTTGAGCTCTTCTTCAGATACTTCCTCCATGAGATTTATATTATCTTCCTCATTGACAAAACCTGGAAAGAAACCAACCATTCTAACAATGTTTGCAATAATGGTACGGTTATCATCCTTGAAAAGGGAATGCAAATGTCTTTTCCCCAATTGAGCTAGGCTCTCAAAGGAAGACATCTCATGTCCTTCATTTACCGATAGAATCCATATGGTATTGGATATCTTCCTCCCTTTCGCATATGCCTGGAAACATTTGGTGTTTTCATCCCCTTTTTCCAACTAGATAGCTCAACTCTTTAGTCGTCAGACAACTTCTCTATCCTCCAGGCATTGTCTTTTCTTCTTTTCCAGCTAAAATAATGCCTCTTTTGTTTCAAGGGATGTATATCCTCCTTCTTCGGATTCATAAATATTTTTAAGAGCTTCTTTTGTATTGACTAATTCCTATTCATCCCACTTTCTCTTATGAAAAACCAAAGTCACTATAGCTCTTTTAACCTTCTTGATATTTGCTGCAAATTGTACAACAACCACCTCCCCAGAGCTAGGATCGAATTGGATCCAATGCTGCTTCAGGATATCAATGAAACTTTCCTCCTTTATCCAAGATATATTGAACTTGAAAGGGATGGATGGTTTTTTCATGACTCCAACCGCTTCCAAAAATATTGGGGAGTGGTTATATTCACCACCATTTCTACCGTCTACCTCACTTGGAGTAGGTTTTCCACAAACTTAACTGAAACAAGGAAATGATCAATTTGTTTTGCTATGCTGTTGGCCCCTACTCTCTTATTTCTCAAAGTGGGTCTGAGTTTTACCAGGGCTATATCAGTCAAGCCTTTTCTGATAAGGGATTGTAGGAAAATATCAGATAAGGAATTTGGTCTCGCTTTTGGACCCCAGAGGACCTGCTTCCATCGAGAAATTTAGGTCCCTTCCCAAAATAAGGGTGTCGGTGTTGATGAAGGATTCATTTAGTAGATATTCCAAATATATAATTCGATCAAGATAGGGCCCATAAGTACTTATAACTGGCAACTTCTTTCCCAAATCCATCGAAAAAATTTCTACCCCTAAGTTGGAATCAAAACCCCAGATGTTGAGAGATTTGACCATTATGGAATTCCATCTTAGTGCCAAACTCCTAGATTGACCCCCGACATCCATGCTTGTGAAATTCCAATTCTTGAATAGGGATTCCAATAAAGAAACAACTTTCAATCTTTTCCCCATGGTTTCCTAAAGTAAAATAATGTCAGGCTGATTGGACTCAACTATTCTTTTGAGGGATAATTTTTTTAGAAGGTCTCGCCACACCCCTATAATTAAATGAGAGGAATTTAATGAGGTAACCCCTCCTGGGGTTGATTATGCTCTAAGTGCCCCCCTTAATGGATAACTATTTTCCCACTGCCAAATATGCAATAGCCCTTTTCTATGCTTTTGAGATATTTGATTTTCTCCCCCAACCTGAACCCCATATGGTTGGAATAGGGTTTATACTGAACCCCTCAGTACTCTTGAAATTGGATGAGGAGGTAGGAATGGATTAGTTCCTTAGTTGGTAAGCTATTTCCTCCTCTTTTGAATCTACCGATGACTATGGTTCTTCAATTATCTTCACATATGGGAGAGGGGCCGATTGTGGAGCAAAATAACATAGAGTTAAAGATGAATTCTTCCTTGAAGAAAAAGATGAAGTAGTCCCCCTAGAGGTGAAGGAAATATTTTTAAATGTCCCTGGCCAATCCCTGACTAAGAGAGACAAAGATTTTATTAAAAAATTAATGGTAGGGGGAGGAATAACGATATTACCCAGATTTGAAGCAGATTCTTGAAAAACATCCAAAGATTGTGAGCTATCCAACCTTGATGGCTCCCAATTTCTAGATGGTAGCTTAGGATCGTGATTTCTCTTTGAAGAAGTTGACCCCAATTCTACCTCACTTGCTTTAATCCCCTGTACAGATAGAATAGAGGACTTTGATATGCTTTGACCTCCCATAGACTATTCATATTCCTCCTCTCTATGTGACACTGGTCTCTTTCTTGTCGAGCGCAACTGAGAGTCTTCCACATGACCTTGAAAGGGAAACTTGCATTGATTTTCAATGTGACCATACTAATGACATGTTCTACAATGAAAGGGGATACCCTCATATTCCAATTTTTGCTTAAAAGATTTGTTTCCTGAAACAAGTTCTAATTCCTCTGCCAGTCCCTCTCTAATGTCTAGGGATACCAAAATTCGGGCAACTTCCATATCTCCAATTTCTATGAAGGACATATCGAAATCTATGAAAGATGTTATATCATTCCCTAACTCCATGAATCTTTTATTTGTCCATAATTCAAAAGGTAGACCAGGTAGAAAACCGCAAATAGGGGCCATGCCTATACGTTCCTTGCTTGCATAAAAAAGGGGGGTCCATCTTTTTAGAATAATTGAAGTGGAGTCTATACTCCATGAATGATTTAGAACACAGTCTGACTTGCCTACATTTTTGAATTTGAAGCAGAGCTAGCCCCGAGCTAGGGTTTGAACGGAGTGGGCCATACCAAGGGAGGTTGACCAAGCCTCATCGACACATTTGTTCAATAGCATGATGTTGAATCTACGCCCCCAAGACATGCCCACCACCACCGTATCAACCATTTCCATGACCTGGGGCTCTAATATATCTATCCCTAGAAAAATTTTGACCACCCCCTCTGTTTTTACACACTTATTTTTCCTGTGCCTCGGGGTGACAAGCCCGACTTCTCTTCTAGCTCTGGTTGCAAGCCTCTGTTGTCCCTGCATTTTATTCTTGCCACATGGTCAACATCTCCCAAAATCCTATCACACTGGGATGGTGTGAGCAACAAAGAATCAATATACCTTATCGAGTCCAGGGAGACCCCATTGCCCAGAGGAGCTGAGTGGGTGAACGAGACTGATCCTTGGTTGGAAAGAACCCAGGGAAATCACCGCTTAACAAGTCTATTGCTAGAAAGGACCTAAGAAAACCTAGATCTGATTCATGAGATCCTCCAAAGAGCGTCGACCCATACCCTAGCAAGCTTTCCAACCAGATTGAGGAAAACAAAGGAAAAACCTCCTGAGGAATACTAAAATTACCGATAAGTGGGGGATACAACCCATGGACTATGAAAATTGGACCTTCAGAATCCTTACCAAATCCTGAACCCGAGCCCAGAGGGTCCGCCAAGTTTGGTATGCCGCGCTACAATGATGAAAAAAACTCCAAATATGAGATTCCAAAAGAGGAGGGATCACCAACCTCCACCCGACCTCCAACCCCAGACATGGTAAAAAATTTCTTAGGTTGAGTAAACGACATACTGACAACTAGCAATTTCCAAATCTCCTGTCCCTCTAGTGGGTCAAGGGAATAATCTACTGATTCCTCCACTTATTCCATAAACAATGAATAAAATGACAAAGGAGAAACCTCATAGTCTCCTATCGGGCTATTGGTTGATGTCAGGAAGGGCATGGTAGCACAAACCACAGTCTAACACGCTAGGGGTTTGAAAGAGATAGCCTAGGGTTTCCATAGAACGTCCCATCTTCCTTATCCATAGTCCACACACATACACACACACATAAACATATTTAATATATTTCTAAAAGAAGAACATGTTGGATGTATTTATAAAGGGGTAAATGAAAAATTGTGAGAGAAATGTCACTTTTTGTGATGAATTTCCAGAAGTATATGTAATGTAAGAAAAGCTAAAGGATGAGTAATTGTCATTCCTACGAATGACATAAATATGTATATTCTTATTTTTGAATATGAAGTTTTTTCTTTCTCGGATTTAGTGTTTGATTTATGTGTTATTTTCTCTCTCGGATTTAGTGTCTACTATATGTGTTAATTTCTTTCTCGAAGAGTTTTCCTTCTTTGGGTTTCCAGGGGAAAAATCTCTATGTAATGTGTGTATTTTCCATTGTATCTTTTCTGTTCTTTTACTGAAAATATGTTTGTAGTAAATATTATCAAAGGTTAAAATCTACATTTGGTATAAGAGTTTTGTTGGCTTCAGTGAGACACCTTTGTGGTCAATGGTTTGGCTCAGGACTTTGATAAGCCTTGTTATAGTTGGAGATCTGTGGTATTGATTTTTTAGGTGAAAAGAAATGGTGAGCAGTTAAAAAATTGAGATCGAGAAGTTTAATGGGAAAAGTTTTGAGCCGTGGAAGCTCAAGATGGAAGATTTGTTGGTGGACAAAGATTAGTGGATCACAATGGATCTAGGTACTACACCTAAAGGAACTTCAACAAATGACTGTAAAAATTTTGATCAGAAGGAAAAGAGCACAATCTGGCTGTGTCTCTTAGATTCAATATTACTGAATGTGTCAGAGGAAGATACAACCAAGAATTTATGGGATAAGTTGGGGAAGTTGTATCAGTCTACGTCCCTAGTAAATAAACTATAATTGAGAAAGAATTTGTATAACTTGAGGATGAGAGATGGAGACTTGGTGGCAAAGCATTTGAACACCTTCAATACTGTGGTAAGTCAATTAGTATCTGTTGAGATTAAAATTCTAGATGAATATAAGTGTATCAGTTTACTGTGCCCTTTACCAGACTCGCGGGATAGTCTGGTTGTGGCCATAGGTAGTAATACATCTTCCTTGAAGTTTGATGAAGTAGTCTCATCCTTATTGTCGGAGGATATGAATAGAAGCATATGGAGGGACATAACACAAATACATTATTTGCAAGAGGACCCTCCCAAAAAAGAAATAGATCTAAGTCCTCAAGTGGGAGATCTAAGTCTAAGGGAAGATATAAGTTTCCTGGAAAGTTTGTAAAGGTATGCTGGAGATGTGGAAAAGAAGGGCACTACAAGAAGCAGTGTAGATACAAAGTTGAGAAAAAGAAGGGATCTAAAGAATCTCCTTCTACAGAACAAAATACCTCCATGGAAGAATGAGGGGATGCGTACTTGGATTCTTCAAGAACACATGTAGATCATGAGGCATGGTTGGTTGACTCAGGTGCATCCTTTCATATGACTCCCCATAGGGAGTGGTTCTATGAATATGAAAGGTATGATGGAGGTGATGTTTTCCTATGTGATGAATTGACAAACAAAATCATAGGTCGAGGAAAATTCAAGTTGAGGCCCATAGATGGAAGGATTAGAACACTACTTGGTGTTTTGTACATCCCAGGATTGGCTAAAAATTTGATTTCTGTAAGCAAAATGGACGATGTAGGGGTAAAAACAATATTTGAAAAGGAAACCCACAGGATAGTTCGAGGAGCAATTGCTGAAGGGAGTTCGGTTTGGAACTCTATATAAGCTGCAAGGAAACACTATTAGTGATGGGTGTAATAGTTTCATTATTCTTGATATTAGAGTTAAAGAAGAAATAACTTCTATAGATTATGGAGAAAAGGTTATGCTGTGGCATCAAAGACTGGGGCATATCAGAGAGAAGGGTCTTCGATTACTACACGATAAAGGTATGGTTAAAGGTATGTTTAACTACTCTCTGGATTTTGATTTCTGTGAACATTGTGTATATGGGAAGAAGAATTAGATAAGATTCCCCTCTGTTGCAACGAGGGTAGAAGGAATTTTATAACTAGTTCATAGTGATCTGTTTGGACCTGTGTCAGTTCCATTATTGGGAAAATCTATGTACTATGTCTCATTAATAGATGAATTCTCGAGGAATACTTGGATAAATTTATTCAGGAAGAAATCTGAAGTCTTTGACATGTTTAAAGAGTTTAAGGCTCTTGTTGAGAATCAAATAGAAAAACGAATTAAAGTGTTGAGGGCAGATAATGGAGAAGAGTTATGCGGGAATGCATTTGAAGAATTTTGTAAGAAGTATGGTATAACAAGGCAGAAGACTACTCCATATACACCTCAACAAAAGGGAGTTGCAAAAAGAATGAACATGACGTTGATGGAAAAAGCAAGGTGCATGCTCAGTGGTGTCGGGTTAGGGCAAGAATTCTCGGCAGAGGCAATGGGTACTGCATGTTACTTGGTCAACAGATCACCCTCATCAACACTGGATGACAAGACTCCACAAGAGGTATGGGTTGGTAAGAAACCTTCTCTCACACATCTCAAGGTATTTGGCTGTGAGGCCTATGTTCATGTTCCAAAGGAAAACATGAGTAAGCTAGATAAGAAGGTTGAAAATTGTATCTTTATTGGGTATAAAGATGGTCTCAAAGGTTATGAGCTTTGGAACCCATAAACTAAGAAGGTTGTGTATAACCGATATGTGGTATTTTGAGAAATGAAGGATGTTGTTAAACATGAATTCCTACCAAGTAAGGGAGAACTAGAGAAAATAGAGTTTGATTTAAAGGATGATGAATCAAAATCTACAGAAGAACAAGAATCAGAAGAAGAAGATCCACATACTTTAGTATTAAGGAGATCGGTTCAAGAAAGAAGGCTACTGGAAAGTTATAATCCATCTGATTTATGTTTAAATTTTTCTTTGTCTATTACTGATAATGATCCTACAACTGTTAGGGGGGTAGTGGATTCAGAGGATGGAAAGATATGGAAAAAGGCCATGGATGAAGAAATGGCAGCCTTGGATAAGAATGAGGCTTGGGATTTAGTGGAGTTGTCGATTGGAAGAAATCCCATTGGCAATAAATGGGTATTTAAAAAGAAGTTGAATGAAGAAGGAAAAGTGGAGAAATACAAAGCTCGATTAGTAGCAAAGGGTTATTCCTAGGTTGAGGGAATTTATTTTGGTGAGATTTTTTCTCCTATTGCCAAGTTAACTTGTATATGATTTATGTTACCTATTGCTACTGCATTTGATTTTGAAGTAGAAAAGATAGATGTGAAGACAACATTCCTACATGGGTATCTAGAAGAAGAAATCTATATGGAGCAACCAAAAGGCTTTACCGTGAATGGAAAGAAGGAGTTGGTATGTAAGATGAAAATGTTCATGTATGGTTTAAAACAATCACCAAGGATGCGGTATCAAAAATTTGATACTTATGTGCTGGGACTTGGCTTCAAAAGAAGCAAAGAGGATCACTATGTGTATTTTAAATTAATTGGTGATCATTTGATTTATTTGGTCTTCTATATGGATGGCATGTTGCTAATAGGAAACAACAATGAGATTATCTAGAATGTGAAAAATCAGTTGTCCTCTAAATTTGACATGAAGGATCTCAGTGCTTCAATTTTCCTTTTTGGGCATGGAAATTAAAAGAGATCGAAAAAAGAGGAAACTTTGGTTAAATTAGAGAAAATATGTCGAGACAATATTGCAGAGGTTTAATATGCAGGAATGTAAACCAGTCAAGGTCCCTATTCCTATTGGTGTAAAGTTATCTACGGATCAGTGTCCCAAGACACAGGAAGAGGAGGAGGACATGTCTCGTGTTCCATATGTGAGTACAATTGGCAGTTTGATGTATGCAATGGTTTGAACTAGACTGGACATTGCACATGCAGTGGGATTTTTGAGCAAGTATATATCAAAACCAACGAAGGAGCATTGGACAGTAGTAAAAAGGGTTTTTAAGTGTTTGTGTGGCACTGCTAGCTATGGATTGTGCTACAAAGGAAGACCGAGATTTGATAGAGTGTTGGAATACATGGCTTTGTGGATGCAGAATGGGATGGAGATTTGGATCATAGGAGATCTACAAGCGGGTATGTGTTTAACCTATTTGGAGGAGCAATCAGTTGGATGAGAAAAAGACAGGTTGTAGTGGTACTTTCAATTACAGAAGTTGAATACACGACAACCACTCATGCAAGCAAAAAATAAGTATGGTTAAAAATATTGTGTTCAGGTATTGCGTTGGTGGAACAAGTTGTAAGGATATATTGTGATAGTCAGAGTGCAATTTTTCTAGCGAAGAACCTGACTTATCATTAAAAGAAAAAACATATTGATATTTGATATCACTTTGTGAGAGACATGGTTGAATAAAAGAAAGTGTTGCTGATGAAGGTGGACACTTTGAAGAATGTTGTAGATTCATTAACAAAATCTGTGAGAACTGATAAGTTCTCTTGGTGTAGAGGATCCATGGGCATTGCTATCCAAGATTGTTGACTATGTAACCTTCTAACCCCCTGCATGCAAAGAAAACAACATGTGGGAGGATGTTGAGTATGCGTTATATTCTTTGCATGACTAGCCTTAGTGTCTGCTATGTTGCGTTAGGCACACATGGGGGGTTTGGGGGTAGTTCGCCCGAGAATTTTTTTCTTTGGGAAACGTGTCGCATTTTGCCTCATTTTTCATGTCGGCAATTTTCATGTCCATTGTTGGGCAGTTTTTTGGCACATGGTTTTTTCCGATGGTTTTCTATTTTTGGTTAAGGAATTAGGGTTGTTGACTAATCTAGGTCATTAGGTTAGGGTTTTGGATGCCACTGGATCCTATATGTATATTGTATTGTAAACAATGTATCACTATGAATGAATATATAATATGATGATTTTCTTGGTTTGGGTTACCAGGGGAAAATTCTCTGTGTAATGTGTGTATTTTCCATTGTATATTTTCTGTTCTTTTACTGAAAATTTGTTTGGAGTAAATATTTTACAAGGTTAAAATATACAGGGTGGAAGGTCATCATCTAAGGACGATAAAATAATAGTAGGCATGATGGACAGTCTGGTGAAAATCAGAGGGGAAGTGACTTCAAAGGATGCTTTAAATTCAAAACCGGGCAGGTTAATATTAACTTCTCCAATGGAAATCGGATAAGTTGAAAACAAGTGCTTTGATGACTATCGACGTAGTTGTTGTGAAAATATTTGATGATGACTATCTGTGCAATTGTTGTGAAAAGCTCCAATGTGTGGTTGTTTATTGGTGAGAATGATCTTAACTCCTCCGACCGTGTTGAAGGAGTTGTCATGAAGTGCTTCGATGACTTATGTAAATCAGGGAAGTTGAGTTCATCTTTCATGCAGTTAATCATAGATGTTAATTATAAATGTTTCGATGGTCAATTAACATATTTAAAAGGGAAGTTTCCGATTGGGGAGAAAATTTTATGTGACAACCCTATGAAGACAGGGAAATTATTTCATACTAAGTTTTTCTGTGAGGATTAACTCAGGCCATAATCAAAATCTTCAGTTGAGGGGATTTAAAACTTAGCTTATAGATGACCTATTGACTTGTTTTGTGACAGAGCTCTAGAGTCTGGAAAAAAATGGTTTAGGGCTATGGTGATGGAAGTATCACTGGTGTATTTTTTCATCACAATGCCGTGGTGTGATATGAAGATGTATTAGGGGGAAAAGGGACACTAGAAAGGATTGAAAGTGTTTGTGGGATAACAGATAGAGGGGAATAAGGTTTTACAGGGTAGTTGGATAACGTTCAATCGTTTAAAAATGACATGAAAAGCCTAATCCTAGAAAAATCATAGATTGAGCTCTAGGTCATACCTGTTACTTCGATTGACAGATGGAATAAGGGGATCGGTTGATGAAGATAAAAATAAGGCTCAACATGCTCTCACTAGGTGACTATATTCATCTCCTTGATGCTTAACAAAATAATGAGATATGGTAAACAAAATCCTATTTATAGGCTTTTGGTAACTTGTGCATTAAATGCAGGTAGTTGTTATTAAAATCAACGAAGTTGAGTTTAAGTCCTCTGATGTACATCTGAGAACTTAACACGAAGTGTGCCGAAGTCTCTCGTAGCAGATGGAGACAACTCCTTTGATTTCATCGGAGGAGTTACAAGTAACTTGGGCGATGGGAAAGCTTGTCAGAGGAAATAATAAGAACCCATTATAGCTTATCAATGGAGTTGGGAGGAACTCCTCCGATGTATCAGAGGAGTTGAAGGTAACTCCTTCGATGTACATTGAAAGAGTTTTGATTAAATTTACCAAAAATTAAAGACATCTTGAAAGAGTTTTCAAGTCTTTTCTTTTTTAGAAATGTAAATTGAGGGAAGTGAAATTTGAAGGATGAGCTTGAGAGCTAGGTTAAGAAATTGTTGGAGGAGCTTATCAAAGCAAAAAAAGTAAGGAGCTCCATTTCTTGAAAGAAATTTATAGATGGATTACAAGGAAAATGGAAGGTTGCAGTGCCTGACACAACAAGTTAATTAGGATTATTTTGAGGATACCATTGTTTCCATGGCATGGGACTATTCCAAGATGTTTGTGTAGAATTTTTATTAGAAAATCTAGAAAATTGGTGAGAAGGATTCTGTGACATACCTGGTGGCCGTGGCTAGCAAGGATGCCTGGGTGAAATGTTAGATAGTGCTTTTGCTACTTCATTATCTCCTTTTTAAATTGCTTTCAGTCAAATTAATGAAGGACAATTTTCCATCGCATGATTTTCTGCACAAATCCCACAATTCTGAGCACTATTTAATGGACACTCATTTTTAGGATGTTTCTTTCTGCAATTAGGAAAAAAAGTAGCTAAGGATGCTGTTTCATCTTGCTTCTCTTTATTAGCATTAAAAGTATCAAATTGAGAATTTAATGTGCCAAGAAGTTTAGTTTTGAAATTTTCTAGCAAGTTACCAATTTCAACCCTACTAATATTCCATGTTGCTGATTTGGTGACTTTTGAAAGAATGTCTCTTTGTCCTTTTCCATTCTTGGATTTTCCCCTGGAATACTTCTTGCACATCTCAAAAATTTGATCAAATGACAGTGATGAAATATCCCTATATCCCATGAGGTTAAGAACATCAATATATTCATCTCTAATTCCCTTTAAAAATATAGTATGAATGCCATCAGATTTAAAGAACTATGTTTTGATTTCTACAAATTGTTTAAAAAACCTCTCTCGATAGTCCTCTAAAATATCATTCTCTTGCCAAGCCATCCTAAAAAGGTCTTCTTTGGAATCTCTTGGTAGGAAACAAGATTGATATTTCTTAAGGAAAATTTTCCTCATGGTGTCCCGATATCCAATGGTACTTTCTCCTAATCCCATAAACCATTTTAAGGCAGTGCCCTTCAAAGTCGCAGGAAACATTAGAATCTTATGAGCATCATTAGTATATCCATATGCACAACCTAAAATATCAAATTCAAATAGGAATGCATCGAGGTCTTTACAGGCCATACCATAGAAATTAGGAAACATTGAAGACAAAATGTTTTTTCATTTTTATCTCATTATCAAATGTTGTAGGCATGTTTAGGATAGGAAAACCGAAAGTGATTTCTTCTTCCTCATCTCCCATTTTGTCTCTTTCATCATTCACGCCTCTTTCTCTTTCTCCTCCTCCTGGTATTCTTTCTTGTTCACCTCCAACTATTGGTCCTCTCTCCCTTTCTCCCCCTGCTCCTGTTACTATTTCACCTTTGCCACCATGTCTTCTACCTCCAATATGAGATTATTTATCAACCATATTTTTCTCCCCAAAGATCTAAAATTCTGTACTCCAACCTTCTGATGTGTCTTCTGGATCCTTGAATTGTTTAATAGTTTCCTTTATTTGTGTGTGCTTTGAGCTCCCTGCAAAAATATGTTTACCTGTATCCATTTTATTATCTGCAAGAAAGTTAGTAGTGGGTCGTTTGGTGGATGATTTGATGGGTAGCTTGGTGGGTGATTTAGGAGATGGTGTTGTAGATGATTTAGTGGGTGGTTGTGTAGATGGTTTAGTAGGTGGTTTTGTGGGGGGTTTTGATTTTTCCAAAACTTTTGTTTTTTCTACAACTTTTGGTTTCTCTGAAACAGATGGAACAACTTCTTTTTCTGATTTAATAAACCTACCTTTATTGTCTCTAGGTCTATTTGATTTATTCATGCAAACCACACATGTCTAGGACTCATCCATACTCACTAAAGAGAATGTGCAGGTTCTTATCTCTCCTCTTATCGTCTACACTCCTCCTTGTCCTAAATATGTGATCAACCAAAATGCAAAGAAAAGTCTAAGAACAAATGCTTTTCTTTTGTCTTTATGTGAGAAAAATCAGAAAAATTGCAAGAAGAAAAAAATATGAAATTTACAAAAAGAAAAACAATAAACTTACAATAGCAAACTTAAAAATAACAAAAAACTTGTGATTTTAAAACTAATTCCTCAACACGTCCTTGCCACCATTGCAAAAACGTTAGGTATTTTAGTTGACTAAATTCTGAAGCATCTATCTATCAAACCAGGGTAAGTAAACTGATGGTGTCAACACCATGTATGTAGAACTAGCTTTGTAGTCACTTAAGATTATTGTGGAAAGTAAATCTAATACAAACTTAAAGTAAGAAGTTTCAGATTTTAACTCAGGTACTGAAGGTTATTCTCGAGACTAAGGGGCTTATTTAACCTTCAATTGGTAGAAACACCAATACTGATTCAAACACTTAGTGTAGATCTGTACTTATACTCCGTTTGGTCAAATAGTGTAAAGTCAAATCAATAACCTTAAGTTATGATTCATGGGCTGATTTTAAAATTAAATGAAAAGTACATGAAAATTAATGCTTTTGCAAAGAAGATAAATTGATCTATTACACTCTTCAATTAAAATTACTCACTAATATAATCCTCTTTCAAACTTAACTGCTAAATTCAAAAGTTACATGTGACTACATGAATTACATAATTTCTTGTAATTTTTAGACAATTACATGAATTCCTGTGTACACTGAATTTCCTATAATTTCCAAAAATTTACAAGAATTGTCTATGTATACAGGAAATCATAGAAAGTTTCCTTCGATTACAAGAATTGCTGAAATGAGAAGAAATTACAAACACAAGTTAATTCTACTGGAATTATTTAAACAAAAACACAACACATACTCGGGAGTGCTCCTGGGATATGTTGCATAATTAAACTTAGAAGTTTAAGAAAACTCTAACACCATGAATGGATCATAAAGCTCTTTCTTGTGTTCAATAGTTGTCAAATATTACATGTTATAGAAATGACTCTTCAAGAGTAATATCAAAATACTCACTAACTATTTACATCCTTTGACTTGTGTCTCTATAGATTATTAGATGACCAAGTCGAATATTTCTAGAATAGTATTCAGTTCCTCTTTAGGTGAAGAATTTACAATAATATCTCATACTATGCCTAAGAGATAGAAGACCCATGATTGTTGAAATTGTTTCCTTGATTTTCTTGATTGGGAAATCATTTTAAACCCATTTAGCTTCAAATCCTGGATTGTAAAAACAAAATTATAAGTCCTTCAACTATTTCCTATAGATTTTCTATTCTTTGTTTCCAATCCGATTGAATGTTGACTTTGAGGTGGTGAGCTATTGGAATGATCTAGGTGGATATTGGTGGCCACCCACCTATTAGAACTAGCTCCTCTTGACACTTTTAGTTCAACACATTCTTCTGTACTTCTTTGTAATTGTGGTTTCTACACTTTCAGGGCTATCTGAATCCCTGCACATCTTCCAGGTGGATACTGGTGGCCATCCACCTAATCCAATAGGATTATTTTGGATTTTTTCATGTCAACACATATTTATGTACTTCCAGGGCCGTTTTGGGGCCCTAAACAATGTTTTTTTTGGCTTGCCACAATCAAACTATAAACATAGTCATATTTTGATGGCATAACGTTTAGTTCTCGAAAATACCTTTTGAATGGGCTATCACACACCTAAAATAGAGGCCGTATGCAAAATTTATGACCCCGAGAAGTTGAGGTACCAACTTACCCATCGGGGCCCACATAACTTTTGGCGTTTCATCTCCTAGGGTTAGGTTTTTGGATGTCTAGGGTTTTGGCATTCATGCGTAATGTTAAAAAGGCCTCTTGAGCCTCATTGTAATCATTCTTCTTAGATAGATGCACGTAGTAGCCACATATCTTCTCAGAGATAGATACCACCATTCGAGCAAGTTGTTTTCAGCTCTGCAGTTTTACAGTTTTAACCTATTTCATTTATTCAATAGAAGATATTATTCACTGAATATCTATTGTTGTTCTCCGTATCTCTGTGTTATTGTATTCGATCTTTTAGTCAGTTCGTTCCGCTCATAAATCCAGATCAGTGGTATCAGAGTGGTTTTCTTTTCATTTATTTTTCTTCATGCATGTCCCTGACCAGATTTGGGTACAAGAAGTTGGGACTCGAACCAGTCGAGCCTTTGTTAGATCGGCCATGTTGAGCCCAAAAAAAACCCATGGGGGATGAAAATAAATATGATGGAGTAGGATGTACTTTTAAAATGTTTCTTGAGGAAACCCTTGCATGACAAAGGAACGAAATGATGGAATAATTTTCACAGATCCTTCGACAATTGCCCATAGGAGAAGCATCTTCATCAAGTGGCCATGCAACCCACTTCAAGGTACAAGTAAATTTTTATATTCCATTATTTGAAGGATTGATAGATGCAGATGTTGTAGATAAATGGTTGAATCTACTCGAAGGGTATTTTTGGCCCACAATTTTCCGGTAGGGAAAATATTACTTTTGCACTCCTTAAGGCCGTCCCCCATGTTAAGGACTAGTGGGATACTTACTTTGAGTAAAGGTCCATAGAGGAATATGAAATATTTATTGTCGCCCCCACATGGGATTCCTTAAGGGATTCCATTAAAGATAAATACTACCTTGTTGGAAGCTACAAGGACTAGTGCACTAGATGATCCACCCCGCATTAGGAAAGGGACCAGACAACATCAAATTTCACCAATATTTTCCATACCATGGGCACCAAATTGGGTATCAAAGACACTGAGCGACATCTGGTGCTCAAATAACATGATTGTTTTCATCGATACATTCAAACAAAAATGTAGTTTCTAGACCTCAGATCATTGGGTATGAATTATAGATATGCTGTCAAGATCGAGCATAAATTTAATCAGAATAGGCGAGAGTTTGGATCTGCAAACCGCTCATAGCTGAAGCAGGGCAAAGGCAGCCCCAACCCACACAATAAGGGACAAAGAAAAGATGGCTACTCTTAGGACAACCAATCCAAGCCACAACACAAGAAGGGTAATGAGAAGTCGAACAAGGTTACGATAAAATGGTGTGAATACCATAAAATCCCTTGGCACACCACTGAAGAATGTCGCTCCAAGCAGTCACTCATGGATGCGGTGAAATATTCTGAGTTAGAGGCTAATTCTAACTCCGAATCAAATCCAAAAGGAGGGAAGTAGATTATCGATGCTAAATCCAATGCCACTGTCACTACCACCAAAGTCTAGCGAAGCGAAGCATAAGAACCAGAGGAAGGGGAATGCCTCTTTCACTCACATATGTGGGTAAAGAGGGATCCGCTTCATTTCATTGTCGATAGCGGTAGTCAGAAGAAACTGATCTCAACAGAGGTCATCAAGAGGATGGACCTTCCGATGATACTGCACCTGCAATCCTACACCATCGGCTAGATTTGCCAAGGAAGAGATCTCTGTTTCAGCCAACAGTGTCGTCTGCCCTATGACATCAAGCCTTTCAAAGATGAGGTATTGTGTGATATTTATCCCCTTGAATTTTGTGATGTTCTTTTAGGACAACCATATTTTTGGAAGCGACATGTTGTGTATGAGTCTATACCCCGCTGTGTTATTATTACTTTGGGTAGACAATTGTACAAGATACCAGAGGTAGCACCACCTACCACTATTTATTTAATCTCTTCTAAGAAATGCAGTAAGGTCATTTCACAGACCAGGAAGTTCATCTTCTTTGTGATCCATGCTCATAGTAAGCAGAAGGTCGCCACCACATCCATGGTCTCTACACATAGCCTCTCTTTGCAACAAAATCAAGTGGATGGGATCGTGGAAGAGTACAAAGATATCTTCTCCTCACCCACTGGGGTACCGACACACTACCAAGTCAAGCATCCAATTTATTTAACCCCCAGTGCACCTCTACCTAATGGACCAGTCTATCGTCGCTCCCTGATGGAAAATGACTAAATCAAGTGTTAGATCCAAGATCTGCTTCAAAAGGGGATCATCAGACCTAGCTCCTCCCCTTGCAGGAGCCCGATTGTACTGGTACAGAAGAAAGACGAGACCTGGAGGCTCTGCATTGATTACAGAGCATTAAACAAAATCACAGTTAGGAACCGATACCCAATTCCCATAATTGATGACCTTCTTGATCAACTCAAGGGGGGAAAGTTCTTCAACAAGTTTGACCTAAAGTCTAGCTACCACTCAGTTCCCATTGAACCAACTGATGTATGGAAGACAACTTTCAAATCTAAAGAAGGTCTTTTTGAATGGCTGGTCATGCCCTTTGGCTTAACAAATGGACCAACCACTTTCATGAGGTTGATGGATGATGTATTGAGACCCTTCACCAACTATTTTGTGGTGGTATATTTGGGTGATATCCTCATCTTCAACATAACTTGGGAGGAGCACATGCAACATACTTAATAGGTTTTGAGCACTCTGTGGCAACACAAGCTATATGCCAACTTGGAAAAATGCTCCTTTGGCATGAACAAGGTCCAATACTTGGGCTACATTGTTGATGAACATGGGGTACATGTTGATCCAAGTAAGATCAAGTCATCCGTTACTGGCCAACCCCGACCAAACTAACCGAGCTTCAGAGATTCTTGGGACTGACCAACTTGTACCGACGATTCATGTTGGGATTCTCCCATATTGCATGGGCCCTCAACCAAGTGACCAAGGGAAGTGGCAGGGAAAAGTTCGCATGGGGGAAGGAATATCCACTTACAACTTTAAGCATCCGGGTATATGGGATGATAGTCTTCTCTATGTTCAACACAGTTACAACAAGGCTCTCCATAGCTCCACAGACCATAGCCCATTTTAGGTGGGTTTGGGATTCCAACTCTTGGGTCCGATTGATGTTGCACTACCTCTTGCAACCACACATAAATAATCTTCCCATGTTCATATTGATATCAACAAAGCCACCAGATTCATTGAGCGGATTCAACACATCCGCTAACAGGTCCATGAGAATTTGCAGAAAGCCAATGCTAAGTACAAGTAGTGCTATGATCAACACAAGGTACCACACCATTTTCAGGTGGGAGACAAGGTCTAGTTACATTTACAGAAAGAGTGCCTTATAGGGCCTCATAAGAAGCTCCCCCCACTTCTCTATGGGACTTACACTATCCCCAAGGCTATGGGTAGCAATGCTTTTGAGCTCAACACTCCATCCTTCCTTGGATTGCACTGAGTGTTTAATGTGGACCTCCTTTGGCCATATTTTCCACCATTATTGGACACCTCAAAGATTTCAAAACAATTGACACCAATAGAGCTCAACCCTGATTGCATGGAACATGCATCCATTGATCAAATAGTGGACACACAGGTCAAGGGCACTTGCCAACAGAGGATCCAACTTTATTGGGTTGTCAAGGCACTGCAACTCCTACACTAAGGAAAGTGGCTCACCTGGGGCCAAATTCAACAGAAGTTTCCTCACCTGATGGGGGAACTCAATGCAATGGCGATAATTGCTTCCTAAGGGGGGAGGACTGATCTAGGTGGATATTGCTGACCATCCACCTATTCCAATTGGATCCTCTTGATAGTTTTAGCTCAACACGTTCTTATGTACTTTTTTGTAATTGTGGGTTCTACACTTTCGAGGCTGTCTAAATCCCTACACATCTTCTAGGTGGAGATTGGTGGCCGCCCACCTAATCTAGCTATCTTATTTTGGATGTTTTCATGTCAACACATTTTTCTGTACTTCCAGGGCCATTTTGGAGCCCTAAACAATGTTTTTTTGGATTTCCACAGTGTAACTGTAGACAGAGTCACATTTTGGTGGCATAATGTGTAGTTGTCAAAAATACATTTCGAAAGAGCTATCACGCGCCCAAAACAAAGGTCGTATGCAAAATTTATGACCTCGAGAAGTTGAGGTACATACTTACCCATCAGGGCCCACATAACTTTTGGCGTTTTAGGTTTTTGGATGTCTAGGGTTTTGGCATTCATGAGTAATGTTAAAAAGGCCTCTGGAGCCTCATTGTAATCATTCTTCTCAGACAAATTCACATAGCAGCCATATCTCTTCTCAGAGAAAACTACCACCATTCGAGCAAGTTGTTTTCAATTTTGCAGTTTTACAGTTTCAACCTATTTCATTTATTCAATAGAAGATATTGTTCAATGATATCTGTTTTTGTTCTCCGTGTCTCTGTGTTATTGTATTCAATCTGTTAGTCGGTTCCTTCTACTCATAAACACAGATCATGGAATGCAACAAAAATGGACATATCACCACCCTAAGATATCTATGAGTAGCTGCCAAGTGTTATATTTGATCTTGATTGAGTGTTTTCATGCTGAACTTGGACTCATCTCACGCTAAATACCTGTAATATCTGCAATGTTGGTAGCTGAGTGAGTAAAACAACTTTTAACTATGTTTATAAACCAAAATCAATAATTTTCAACCAAGAACAACTTTTTACCTTTATTATGTACATTATGCCATTATGCTAGTGGAAATGGTAAAAAAGGAAAGGTTCTGCTAAAAAATGAGGGTGGATGGCTTGGTTGTAATAATAAAAAGAGAATCAAAACTGGCACCCAACACAAATTTTTGCTACAACCTCTGCTATTCAAAGTGAAGGTTTTAGCAGATGTTTTAACATATGTTCCATATAACTAAATTTTTTTGGGTGAGAAGAGTTTTTTTTTGTTTTTTTGGGTGCTTGTATTGTTAAAAATGCACCAATGTGCACACATAAGAAAAAAAAACTTGTGCTCTTAAAACTATTACGCACTGGTTTAGTATTTTATGTTATATGAAACACTAGTGATTTTTGTGTTAGTGTACACACATGTACGTGTTGTTTTTGTATGAAACAATGGTGCTCATATAAATATTACCCACTAGGTCGTTTCTTTTGTTTTATGGCCAATAGATTCTCTTATAGTCTGTATGCACTAGGGATTATACTACCATGTGTTCCAAAGGATAGCCAAATTTCAAATATTTGAGGTGTGATGTTGGTGCCATTTTTGCTTACTAAGCACCCACACATATATTATATTTAAAGCATAGGGTCATATATTATACGTAAAGAACCAGTGCACATTTTTATCATATGCACCGTAATATTTTGAAACGATAAATATAATCAATCGTACATTATGCCACTTAAAGTACTGATGCATTTTCACAATTGTTAGGACCAATGATTTCATTTAATTAATAGGCACTGGTACGCATAACTCATAAAAGCGCACCACTGCCTATTTTATGGAACACGACGTTTAGTGAGTTCAAAATAATACAATGCATCGATATATTTTTATTAATTATTTTTTTACAAATTTCCATTTAATCATTTGAAAATCAATTATTTTTTATAACAATGTTGTTTTTATATTTATGTTATTGCATTTTGATATAATGATTACATTAACGCGTTATCCAACAAATTAAACCTCTATTATTTGTAACAATATAACTCATCCATATATTAATTAATCAACAACACAACATTTTACAACATTTGACAATGCAATAAAATAAGAATCCCATTTTATTATAAATGAATAAGAGATCCGTTGTCATATAGAATAAGATAAATTAAAGGTCCAGAATAATCAAAATGCAACCAATATGTAATTGTTACCCTTATTGGTAACATGTGCTCATGCAATGGGGACATTATGTTGAGTACAATAAAAAAATCTCTGATTTTTACAGACAAATTTTCCAAAACATACAACTTGTGGTAACATTCAATTATGTTGATTGTCATTCATCACTTGAACTACTATCATTGATCGAGCTACGTGCATGCCTAATTTCTTCATCAAATGTAGGCGATATTGTACTTTGGTTATTTAGACTAGCGTTTTTTTGATCAACTTATTTTTGATGTTCTGTATGTTCATGTACCATCTACAAACATATAAATAAAGTGTAATAAGTAAATTCACACACACACACACACACACACACACACACACACACA